>OOFC01042828.1:0-28775 GCA_900323345.1 Pseudochromis fuscus
ATGTGTGTAATGTTGAGATATAATAACTGTTTCTTTTTTCCCCACCTTTTTGCAGTGCCATAAGTCATCCTGATGAAACACACACACACACACACACACACACACACAGTTCACGTGGGTACATTAATTCATACATATCATTGTGCACCAAGACAGACATCCCAAATAAACACATACACACAGATAGTGTACCTGTTAGTTCTCACTCTCTGACGCATACTGAGTGGCATATTCTCCTTTAGTCTCTTTCTTGTATCATCACGTGAAAGGGTGTTCTTGTTCTGTTTTAAAAAGCAGCACATAGTACTTATATTTGTGTTTTAAGACAAAAAACCCCCCAAAAAATGCAAATAGTTTATAGCAAACTTTAAATATTAGTAATAAATTGCGCATCTCACTGTAAGTTCCAGTTCATTATAAACTATGGGTACTGCAGGGTATATATAATGGGAAATGTACATTTAGTAGTTGTGCTGGATATTCACAGGCACAAGAACTGAGCATGGCAGGGACACAACCCAGTGATGTCAATGGGACGACATACCTCACCTTTATGTTTTGTATCGCCTTGTCTACGACCATGTCTACCTGAATCTATATGTACATGCTTGTGTTTTTACCTGGGGTGTATTATTTCCTTTTGGAGCCTCAACACTGCTTTTTTGGCTCTGGCTGTTTCCCTCCAAATATTTTTTGGATAGTCCCATTCCCTCGTCACGCCTGATAAAGAGAGAACCATTCACATACTGTCACATGCAGCTGTTGTGTGTGTAGAGACAGCTACCTTGTATAATATAGTGCAGTAGGATCAATCCAAAAGGGGACAGTTACTAATTATATAACTGTATAATAATTTGGCAAATGCTATCTCAAATTTATGTATAAACCAATACCTTTGTTTAGAAATTACAACATACCTGGCAAGAAACTCAAATATGTTTTGCCCCCAGTTCAACACAAGGTGTGGATGGCCTTCTTCCATGGTCCTCTGAAGTAGCAGTGCAGCAAACTCGAGAAAATATGTCTTAGGCTTGAGCTTTATCACTATCAAAAATACATACATACACACAAACACAGGTGAGAAATAACAAAACTAATCATTCATTAAACAAAATTGACACTGATACGTATGGCACTTACCTTCTTCAAAGGCATCCTTCAGTGGCTTGCTAGAAATAAGTTCATACAGATTGGTGGGATCGTCACAGTCAGCCAGGGTCTGTGAAATCTCTGCAAAAATAAAGAAACTTGTGTTTAGTACCAAATTTTGGAAAAACATTATATAAATACAACAAATCTAAAACTTCAAAATAAGTCCTAAGGAAGAGAGGCTTTAGATGGTATTATTTGTTTAGTTGGACAAGATTAGCAATTTTTTAGATCGATACATGGATACTTTTTCAATCCCTTGGGAGGATCCCTCAAGGAAACTTTGGATTTTATTTTGAAATTTTATCATGAAACAAAAAAGATAATATACATGCAACACCGTCATGACCAATACTGAATTTCTTTTTTTTTGTGTGAGCTTTAATTGGGCAGTTCTTCTGTCATATAGTATACTATTTTGTTGTCAAAAGCACTGAAATGAAAGTTGTTTACATTTACAAAAACTATGGTTTTAATTGCAAAAAAATACCACTGTGTGTTTGTGTATTACCATTATCTGTGGTGAGAGCTGCTTCAGCTATTTTTTTTTTATTGTGCTTTCCATGCCGTGCCTTCAGCTGAAGAATTATCTTCATTTCATCCTTGACTGCAGCATGATCTTGCTTAAGCTGCAAACACACACACAAACAGACAGACACACACAGTAGAGTACTGGAACTGTAAAGTTAGTCCTCAATAAGTGCAACTATAAAAGGAATAAATCATGAAATAAACAATCACTTTTCCAATGTTTCTTACACCCTGAGCTTGGACGGTAAGTCTGCTAATTTGCTGCTGGGCCTTATAGACCTCATGAAGCAGTCTGCAACCACAGTCCATCACCTCAGCAGCCGTTTGATGCTTCTTGAGCACACGCAATGTCTGTTGGAAGGAATTAACCAGTAAGAAATGATGAAACTTCTGTTAAGTTTTTATTTGGAATTGTATGTGAGTAGGTATTTACAATGAAAGTTGCTACAGAATAATAAATGCATCAATAAATATATATGGTACTTACATGAATGCATTATGTTCTATATAAGGTGGTAGTGAAATGGCTCTGTGATTTAGTGCAGCGTGAGTGCCATGTTAATATGTTACTAAACTAAATTACGCTGTACATATATACACACACAAACACACACACCCACCTTTGACAGGTAGTAGGTGATGCAGCCTATCATGTGCATAGTTGATTCTGAGGTATTTCTGGCCCATTTCTGTTTGAGAACACCTGAATTCTCCTCCAAAACTGTCAAGCATTTTTTTAGCACCTGAACATTAGAACATAGACATTGTAATTAACTATTTATAGTATGTAGTATGTTATATTGTATATCCTGTATGATCTATGAGGTTCATGCATACTTGTACCACGGAGTCGCAAGGAATCTGATGAAAGATCAGAGGTGTCAACAGGCCATAGCATTTAACCACAGCTTGCAAAGCAACACTATGCTCATTCAAATAGATCGCCAAGTCCATGGCCACCAGCATCCGCTCGCACTCTGCCAGTCTGGCTTCCTGCATACACACAAAGGGACATATTATTTATCTATGTGTGAATATATCATTAAGAAAATCACTGGAAAGTCATGAAAACTGATCTCTGTACAGTTTTCTACCTGTTCCCAGCTGAATGGTCCATTATCACTAAACGAGTCACAATAGAGCGACCCCTGCTGAATGTTGATCTCTGTCTCAATGAAGATGGAGGTGAGGAACAACTGGCAAAGGTGAGGGGAGGAGCATTGTAGGGTTTGTTTACGCAACCTTCAGCATGTGAGTAGGGATAAAGCAAAAGGAGATAAGTAAGTGCAAAAAAAAAAGACAGTTTTAAAAAGTATGGAGAGTATGTGTTTCCCTCCTCACCCCGTAGCAGCAAATCTATCCTGTGTGCTGTGAGAGCCACAGTCAGGGTAGGTATAGTGGCTCCACAGTTCACTACAGGCTCTCTTTGCTATGACATACTGCTCTGTTTGAAATGCCACCTGAGGAGGAAGAATTCAATAAAGCTGTAGGTATAAACCTTTCATTTCTCTGTTTGTCTCCTTGGGGCCAGATTTGAGTAGTGAAAAATGTACCTGAGCCAAGTGAGCCCATGCAGACATCAGTGGTAAAGGCATGGATGCCAGCAGCGGTGAAGTTGTTTGTCCTATAGTGTTGCCCAGGAGCTTTCCCTGGCTGTTATAGGCAGCAACAGCAAACACATACTTCTGATTGGTCTCTAGCCCCTCAACCCTCAGCACACACTCATCAGATCCTGCTGGTACCTAGAAACAGGATAAATATCATATGTACAGAGACAAATGGTGATAAAAATATGTCTGACAAGCTGTGATATTCTTCTGAAAAAGAAATAAATCATACCATATTTCCAGTTCCTGGCAGGCTGCAGTCTCCAAGGCGGACTTTCTGATTATTGCCCTCAGCAACTTTGCCAAAGAGCTGGTAATAGCACACCTAGAAAGATGAAGAAGTACAGAAGTTGTGTGGATGTTTTGCTCATTACTAGAATTATAAGTTAAGACAATTAAACAAAATCTCACCTGTCCCTCCAGGTTGTAAGGTGCTGGGGCAAAGGTGACAGAGTGCTCAGTGCATGAGAGCAGGATGGGGGGAGGTGGAGGGTTTTCTTTTTCCCTCTTCATTCCTTTCTCTTTATTTTCAGTCGGAGTCTTCAGAGTGTTGGACGTGTAAATCTTTCTCTCTTCATTCCCTGCTTTTTTTATTAGGTTGGAGGCTTCCTATCAAGAGCACATGAAACAAACCAGATGAACAAGCAACACACACAAACACCAATCATCAATAAATGATCTAGATTTCTACATTTGAGTTTTAAAAAAACCCACTGTATGCATTGTGCACATTTACAGATAAACACAGACATTTTTTTCGATCATGTGCATATGTGTGAGCGTATCTAGAAAAAAATTATAAATCTAGTAACCTCTAGCAGACTTTTGGTTGTACTGCCGGAATTTGGTTTCGCATTGTTGTGTAACAGCAAGGCCTCCTGCATCAGGGAAACAGCTCTGGACACCGTGTTCTTCTTGATCCGATCCAGCAGTTCAGAATGTGCAACTAGATGAAACAGAGAAATTCTCAGGACAAACAAACATATTGTGATCCAGTGTTTGAGATTTACAATTCAGCATGACTTATAGGCAAAATTTCAACATCTGTTACAAATCACCAAGTGAAGGAAATCCCACTTTTTTTTTTAATATACAATGCAATGCAGGAGACAAGCTAACTACTTAACAAACATCAAGTACATTTGCTAGTGTAGCAGGAAGTCTGACCTGCTTTCAGCTGCAGTAACTTCAGGAAAGCCCTGTGGTGGATGATGTTAAGCTCTAGATGAAGGTCTTTGGCCAGCAGAAACATACATGTGGACTGGGGATGTTGACAGAGTTTTACATCTGATTCTGCCTTGGTCTCCATTTCTTCTTTTTCTTTCACACTTATTCCAGCTTCTTGATTTCCCTCTTTTGATGTTGCAGAAGATACCACCGGAGTCAGTGGAGGGGGGGAACTACATTGCTATCAAAACAAAAGAATATTCTTTAATTAGATGAGTTCCTATCTTGTAATCAAGTCCTGAGCTCCTAATTCAAGACAATACCTAGCTTCAAATGGTGTAACATGAATAAATGCCTGAACTTTAACGTAACTGCTGGACAGGATTACCTGCATGAAGGCAGAGTCGGTGAATGCTGAGCAATCTTGGGGTAGCAGTGGAGCAACACCCCTTGCCAAAGCTTCAAGAGCCTTCCTCATCACCTCACACACTTTCTGAAGCAGCTCAGTACTTGAACTCTACAAGAACATACAAATACACAAGTCATTCAATATTGCTATGAAAAAAAAAATTGAGACAGAAAACATATTGCATATTGGCATGTAACTGGTTATTTCACCACATCCATACTCTAAAATACAATACACACAATTGTCACTTGACGCTTTGCATAGTTACTTATTTCATTCACATACCGCAAGAAGAGAGAAAGAGCTTGGCTTTACATTATCACAGTCTCCTTCAGTGGTTGCTAGACATAAACATAAGAATCATATTGTCACAGCTCTAGTTTTTCAAATATGACGTGTTTGTGTGTAATTGTTAAACATCAAGAAGATGAAAATTAGTATGAATTATACAAGTTGACAGAAACAGACTAAATCTGAGCAAAGGGCAAAAAATTATTACTCACCTGAATACCGTGTTTGACATTCAGCTGTACTCTCTAGCAGTAATCCCAACGTGTGGCTCATCTCTGCCATCATTATGCAGTCAACAGTTGCCAGGTCACAAGCAAAGGCCACCTCACACAGCATGTACAGGCACCACACCCACTGCAAACATGTCCACAAATAATGCCAAATACAAATGAAGAGAATAATGAATAATCATGTTAGTGTTTCATCTTCAAAATTAATGTTACAAGTCAACCAGTCCATGTTCCAAAAATTCTTGTGTGGTGGATCAAAGCAACAGTTTTTATATTTGCCAATAATAAACACAGTCACCAACTGCAGCAATGTTTACCTTTTTAAATACATAATTATCAACCTTCTGGAGGTCATCTGTTACCTCTGGGGTTTGTAGCCGGTCCTTCTGCATCACCATCTTCACTTTACCCCACAGAAAGAAGAGAATATCCAAAACTAGGTCTTCATTTGGCTGCATCTCCTACACAAACACATATATGCAGTATGTACATATGCACACTAAAAAAAATGTTTCAACTTTAATCTGAACTCGATCCTTTCCCCCTAACACACACACACACACACACATACACAGAGAACATAGAGACTTACAGGAGCGGAGTCACAAACAGACTTGTGCAGTGTGTCTACCAGACCAGTGAGCTCTTTACTCATTAAGAATGAGGACTTGTGTTTGGCTGTTGGAGACATAATAAACATGGCCACATTATAAGGCAGACATTGCTGTAGTTAGTTTCAATCTACTTTGTGAAGCATTCAGGTATCTAAGGCCCAGTGACATGTAATAAATCTTATGTTAACTTATGACAACTTTTACGAACAAAACTAACTTTGAGTTTATCTATCTATCAAAGATTCTGAAGCCTGAAGATTAAATCTGTCAATATTGAGAACAGTTTACTATTGTTACCATCATTCATGTTGTCCAGCAGACTGTTAAAACGGTGAAGTAAAGTGAGCTCCCACTCTGCCTTCCTGAATGAATGACCTTCCACACCCTGGAACAGATACACAGAAATGAACTCTCACACTCAGGGTCGTTCAAAAACACAGAACACATTCAAACTAGAAACACAAGAACACACAAGCAAAACAACTGAATGTATATAAATTGAATGTATTGCCTTTTTCTGAATAACAAGTATTTTCAGATTGCTTGCATGCTACTCACAGACAAAACCTGCAGCATCTGTGTGGCGAGTTCAGTAAATGCATCAAGCTGCTTATGCTGAAACAAGAACTTGATGAACCTCACTGCGGACATGATGGGTACTTTGTTTTCTCCTGATAACATAATACATCACATTACCTCACACTGATTTTAAACCACTGCAGAAAACACACACCTTTTCAGTGACACAGTCCTGTACGTACAAACAAACAAACCAGTGACTCACCTGTAAGGGCTAAATCTGTTAGAGTTGATGTTGGTGTCAGTACAACAGGAGACAAGCACGGATGGCCACTACACCCTTGCTCACCAGTAGTTGTTGCTCCTTAACACACAATCAATTCTTTACAAAACCTTACATTACTTTTTCACCTTAAATACCCAGTTAAATGTAAAGTACTATGAGACATATGTATATGTATGTTTTCTGAATTGAACTATTATTAAATTCACTGTAGTGTTTTTCTGTTTAGAGTTTGTTTCACAAACCAGATAAAATACTGATGCCAGCAGATATGAGTTCCAGGACCACCTCCAATTCCTTCGGGTCATTATGCAGCCTCATCTGCAGTGGGCGTGTGTTGCTGTCCCAAAGCGCTTCCAAAATGGCCAAGAACCGTCCTGCACTGCAGTCAAACTGGCCTATTAGCATGTGCTCTGTAGGGGACACCTACAGTACATGCAGACATACAATTAGTAAAGCCAACAATTTTAGCTGTTTCACCTCTGCCCTACAATACGGTACCATACAGTGCCATGCAGGTGCACACAGCAAATAGCAGCAATCCAACTTTAGTGTCATCAAACATTAATTTAACAATTAAACAGTAATATAGTGATAATGAACACTCCCTTAAGCAATAGGACACTTAAGGATGACATTTAACGTAGCATATGACAGCAAAATAGATGTTCTTACGTTAGGTATGTGCTTCTGACTGCTTTTGGTTTTGATTCTTCTCAGCTCCTTCACTGCACGCTTGAAGATCATGGCTTCCAGCTGAAAAAAAAATTTCATGGATTAAACAAAGGCATCAACACTGTAAAGACATCACATTTCAATGCACAGAAAAGTCACAACAAAATTCAATAAAACTAGACAAACCATTTTGATGGGGAAACACATTGCGAGTAAATGGTGTGAGTAATCTCTACTCTCCATCCTTTTATTACAGTAACTACATTGAGAGTTTATTTCAATGACAGAAGTCTCCTGCCTTGATAGATGCCTCTTTGTAAGCTCTCTGAGTCTCTCTGGTGGCAGGAGCGTCCTCCAGCTCTGCAAGCCAATTGACCTTTCCGAGGGCTCTCCTGGCAAATTTCTGAAAGTAATTGGAGGTAAACAAACCCCAAAATAGGGGATCAATGTTCCAGAAAAATTAGAATTCGGTTTAAGAACCTTTTCTACATGTCTTCAATATGTGAATTAGGATTTATGCAAAAATGTCCATAAATACCTATGCACAAAAATCATCAACTCGTCTTTTAACAAAGCAAGCAACAACTTTGTTTGGAACAGTAATATCTTGGTTAGCAGACAGATGAATATTAAAACATAATTGTTTGTATCAGCCTGTGTATTTTTTTAAGTATATTAATGGCAGGCTGACTAAAAGAAAATTGAAGAAAGGTCAACAACAGGTGACAGTTAGCATTTATAACACAGCCAGTTTCCATGACTGTGTTTGTGGGTGTCTGGATGCAAGACGTCCTTCACCTCTGCCTGCACCTCGGCATGGTTGTCATAGTAACAGTGGCAGACGGCGCAGTAGAGTGTGACGATGAATGGCAGACACTTAGCTGTCATCAGAGGGATGGAAATCTCTAAACTGATGCTTGCCCATAAAAGGTATTCCAGTGCCTGAAAAGGATCATAGGATCAGAGTAACAGAGATAACTACATGTACATTATCACTCATACATTTATTCCATTTGGTAACAGTACCAAATGCTCTGCAATGTGCAGAACACAGTGAATCAATAAAAACTCTCTTTTAAAAAACCTGATATTTTTTTCAGTCAAAATTAGTGAAAACCCATCAATCAGTTTAAAAGGTTGTGCTTCTACAGATGTCTTTCATCAAACACTGGCAACATTATCAGTTCTCGTCAAAACTATTTTTAAAGGTTCTTGGGAAAATGAATAGTCTGTCATAGTTTAAACAAGAAATTAACATTATAAGTCACATCTATCTGAAAGTACCTGTGCACTGTACTTCATAGTCATCAGGTATCGACAGATGGTATAAATGTGTGTCGAACCTGGATGAGATGAGAAAGGGAAATAACAGCAGCAATAGAAGGATACTTTTACTTAATATTGATGAAAAGCACAGTCTAACACATAAGTTTAAACAATGATTATCTTTTTTGTGTCTTTTACTTTAAAAACTCCTCTCATTTTTTCTAAGTTTTAAAGCTGTAATAATATACCATTATATATGTGCAAGCAGAGGTGTTCGTGTTGCTGAAAAGCCTGCATCATGATCCTGATGAAGTTCAGCACACACAGCACTTTACAGAGTCCTTTCTGACTGAGGATGCTGTGCTTTTTCTCCTCCTCAAATATACAAAGGGCACAGCCCTGCATTGCTCGGATCTACATACACACACACATAAACATAAAAACAAACACACACATGGTAAACCTTCTTTGTATCATAAATCAGCAAAGCACAGCAACCGTAGCCTGTAATATCTTACAAAGAAGAACACACAAGCGAACAGAGTACAGCTTACCTTCATGGCAAGAGTATCTTGATCTGTATCAAAACCATCAGGAAAGAAGCAAGTCATTAGGTGGTCCACATCTGTGATCTCAGTTATTTCCACTGAGCTGAACTGCAAAAGACACAACCTATAGCCCTGCCACAGAGCCAGCTGGTATAACTACAAAGAGCAGACAGAAGAAAGACGAAGTGTCAACTGTAAATTTGTGATGCAGAAGACACCACAGACTTTGGCAATTGCTACAAATAGTTGAATTATGAGTAAATAAATGTAAATAAACCAGGTAACCCTAGAAAGCCTGCACAGAAACCAACCCTGACTGGGTTCTTTTTATTATCTGTGGCCGTGAAAACCAAACATTAACAGGTATTATGTCGTGATTTGTCAATTACCTTTAATCCATACAGAAAATCTGCAATCTGCAACAGGTGTTCCTGGAATAACGTCGAAGGCAGTCGATGTTTGTACTTATTCCTTGTCTCCACAAGGATTTTGATCCTCAAATCAAATTATACACTGGATTATTTTAAAATAAATAATAATCGGAAATTTTGAACATGTCCAACGTTGAAAAACGAATAAGTAATGAAGTCCAACAAACATACAATTCTGTTTTTCAGACGTAAGCGTTAAACGGCACAGTATGACACTCTGCTTAAACGTTTAGGTAAAAAAAAGGGTAGAAAGGCAAACAAAGTTTTAATGAGCTAACGTTAGCTTGTCTTTTCATAACTTACCCTCTAGCATAAGAGCTGTTGTCGACGTTGCCCGAAGAAGCAACTTGTTTCATCAGTGTCAAAAACGACTTAATGTCCCTATTAAAAGTTATAATGACTGGGTTTCTTTTGTCAAGTTCCCCGTAAAATGAGGCCGGTAAGTCCATTTTTGTAGCTTTAGTTAAGTAATTTTAACCAACCAAGGCATTTTCCGTTACCAGCAAAGAGAGCAAGTTGCGTCACCATAGTAACGACGCTAAAGAACCCGGAAGTAAGAGTGGAAGGACTGACCATAGAAATATTCAAATATTACTTTAAATATAATTCCTATATACAGTCTAAGAAAAACGAACTATTATTTGCAGTTTTTCTCAGTTGCTTTGACACTTTTCTCATGTCACAACTGAAATTCTCAGACGGACTTGTGTAGCATCAATATCACTATTTCACTTATGTACATATTTACAAGCAATTTCACTTTATTTTGAACAAATTGCAAACGTTTTGGCACATTCATGCAAATGACTACGTAAACAGACAGTTTCCTACACTGCAAGTCAAGGTGATCAAATTGCAGTATCGTGGTTCTCTGTGGAATAGTTTTGCACAAACCCCTACATTCAAAATGGTTGAACCAGTTGTTATACTATGTCCAGCCTATTTCCTATGCATTTCTATTAAATATTTGTTAAAAGTGTGGGATTGGTGAATTGCTCTCAGGTGAATATTGACTTTTAATAAAGAGTGAGAATGTATAAAATCAATCACTGACCATTTCTATAAAACAGCACGAACCTTCAACTGTCAAACATAGAGAAGGGCTATTTTCCATGTTTACATTTCTATTTTGTTGTCTTTTTCCTAAGCGCTGAAAAATAGCCTTATCTTTTTTTCTGTACAGTGACAAACCCGGTCAACAAAACAATAAAAGCATTAATGTTAACTCTTCAAGCTCTTGCAGTCTCTTTCCAACATACTGTAGTAATGTGGAACTTTGTACTGTTGTAATAGAGAAATGCCACACAGAAAAAAAGTGTAGACTAGTTCTTTTTCAGTCATTGTCATGAAAACTTGAGCCACAGTTTACATCAGAAAATTTACTTTATTGTATTGATAATATGACTAACCAATGTGATTGGCAAACAATGACACGAGGTAGTACTGAACCTCTAATCAGGAAAACATTGATTCTTCAACCCTTCTGAAGTTTTAACACTCTCATATACTAGTAAAAAGGACAAATAATGCTCACATAAATCATACTCAGCTGTACCTGTTAATTTAAATAAATGCCTTAAGACTTGGTATGCCCAGATGAAATCATGTGTTATGTCTATCACACGTATAGAGAGAGCTCAGCTCCTACCTCCTTTTCTCTCTGGACCTCATTGTGGGCGTAGTAAGTAACAAAGAATTATGAGAAACCTGAGAAACACCATATCTAACTAAATAAACATTACTGAACTAAATACCTGCCAGTTTCCTTTTACCTGAAATACTGATGTAAAAGATCTGTAACCAATCTTAATGCAAAAACAACCAAAGCTGGGATAGTAAGTCTTTACAAGGTACAGAAACGGTGTCACAATATGGCTAAAGCAAATTAAACAGTTATGTTCAGATTGGGTAGAAATACAATGGCCTACTGGTACTGAATGGTACGCTCTCACCCACTTTGTCACAATGACCTCAAGGTAGCACCTCTTTTTACTCTTAGTTTGCTTTGCTTTTTGAAATCAAAACAAGCACTCAAAATGCAATTAAAACAAATATTCCTACTCTTAAAAATAAAAAGCTGTCATTTATAATCAATAAAACACAGAAATACCTATTCACCACAGTCAAGGGTTTTACTGCTGTGGCCATATTGATAGTTACAAGGTCTGCTCACTTTAAAGCTGGAATATGTACCATGGGATGACTTTATTGCTTTGTCACCAAGCTCATCTTGGCCTGTCCATATGATAGTTTGTTAACCTTACATTTATATCAGGCAGTGTGCAATTTATTGATGATAAAAACTTCAGTTTTAATTGGATAGTGCTCTGGCTCAGTTAGTCTGGCACAATGCCAGGGCTGAGCTGATTGGGAAAAGAGTGGAGAGCACTTAAAGTAACTGATGAGTGATGTTTTAAAAGCTTTTGTAGAATCACTGTGCTTGCAGATGATACAGAATTAATGTGTACAGTTCTTTTTTAGAAACTACATGAATGGGAGGGCAAAGCAGAGGCTGAGAGAAATTGGCGTGTCACAACCTTTTGAAAAGTACTTCATATTTTACATCTGAGCTCATAGCAAAATGATACACACATAGAGTTTCAGCTAATGCTGTCCCATACAAACTCATCAATTCCCATTCAACTACACATCCACTCCACACACAAACCTAAAGCTTCTGGCACTCAGAGCACTGCAGGCTAATGCTCTGGCAGCTGTTCCTCAAACAAACACTCACAAAATCACACACACGCACACACCAGACGGGGGCATTTCCTGAGCATGGGGGAATCAGCAGTATCCCTAGCCAGAGTCACCTCATGACCGGGAGGACAGGGAGAGACAGAGTTTTAGAGAGAGGGAGACAGAGACAACCAGTTGCAGTCAGACAGATAATACAATGAGGGCGATGAAGGGATAAACAGTTGACATCATTGTTCCAGAAAGATCAGCCTGTTGGCAGAGTCCTATGCAAGTGTGCATGGGAGGTTACACAGGGGAGGGGGGGTGCAGAGGACATGAACAAAGACAGAATCTGGATGGGATGGGAGGGAAAGGCCTATAAATGCAGGGCTGAAGAACACAGCAGCACCCATCTCAAACCAAATCAGACCAAGAGTCAACCTCCCTCACACCCACTGTTGGTTTCTGTTTCTACTCACCATGGATATCCCCATCCAGTATCCCTGGTACCGCCGGGCCTTCCTAAATCGATTCTCCGACCACCTCATGGCAGAGCCTCTCACTGATTGGCCAATGATGTGGCCCTTCTCTTGGTCCTTCCCCTGGATGCGCCCTTCGTTCATGCGTTGGTTCAACTGGTCTGACAATGGACACAGTGAGGTACAGTACAATTTATCAGTGTTCTTGAAATAATCCACTTGTCTTGTGTGAAATATGCACAAGCTTACTGCTGTGCAACATCACTTCTAACAATCCTTGATAAAATGCATTAAAATAAACAGAAATCCTTTATGTGTGAGCTGTGTATACATGATTTTAGATTACTGAGGCAAAAATACCACAGAGTGATAGTCTCTTCCACCAATATCACAAGATTTTGTATAATTTTGAAACATGAATGTTGCACAAAGATGGAAATAACAAGCTGTTGTGTGTTTTTCATGTTCAGTACTGCTTCTGACTGCTGCATTGTTTGTGTAGATGCGCTTGGAAAAGGATCGCTATGTCATTTATCTGGATGTGAAGCATTTCTCACCTGATGAGCTGTCTGTTAACGTTAGCGATGAGTTCATCACAGTACACGCCAAACATGAAGACAGACAGGTTAGAGGGACTATAAAAATCTTCAGAAATACACAATCAATAGACAAAATTGATTTGGTGCCACCTTCTTGATATACTGATTAATTCTGTTTTCAGGATGACCATGGCTATGTGTCGAGAGAGTTTCTGAGGAAGTACAGGCTTCCTTCTGGTGGGTCAGGGGCCGAGGTCACCTCCAGTCTGTCATATGATGGTGTGCTGACAATCACGGCACCTCGGGCTGCTCCTGGCCCCGAGCGCGCTGTTCCTATTTCCTGTGAAGATGGAACATCAAAATAAAAAAAGTAGAGTCTGATGCTCCCGACACTGTTTGACTACTAACCCAAGTGCTGCCTGTTTTTTATATTTAACCTGTGACTGTTATGTTGGTGGTATAGGTCAGGCAAACATCTCATGTCTAAAGTGCAAGTGCCTTGTAATAAACCAGTGTCCAGCTTCTAACTCACTATAATTCGGACGTCTCAGCAAGACAGTGGTGCTTTAAAATTAGTGGCTGGAATGTTGAGCTTATGTAACCAACTTTGACAGAACTGGACAGTTCATGTGAGATTTTTATGGACAAACTTTGGTGAGTTGCAAGTTTTTGAGTTCCTGACTTTTTATTTCCCCATCACAAGCCTATAAAATCCTATTTGAATTCACAGTTCTCTGCCAAATACATCCACACATGTACTTGTGTTTTTAAAATGTATTAAAGGTCTATATGAGGCATTCCAATGTCATACAATGTCTATACTAGCCCGGCACATAAGTGACAAAATTGTTAACTGAATCAAAACCAGCCTATTTAAGTGAGTTGGAATGTAAAGTTTTCTTCACTAAATTGGATAATATAATTGTATCTACAGTACACAGTGCTGAGTTAGTGGGTATGAGTAAGATGCCAACTGTGCTGTATTTATTCTGTGAGAATTGTGTTGGTTTCTGTATGTGTAAGGAGGAGGTTCAATGGAGGCATACGGTTGTTTTTAGTTTGTCCCCCATAAAAAAGCCACCAAAGGACTTGGGACCAGTTGTGTTGAAAGGGAAAAAAAGAGACTGAATGAGCAGGAGGGAATGTAATGAGCGAGGAGAGGAATGGATGTTTTGCCAGCTTTTATCACTGGGCTCCTTTTCCAATGCGGAGCATGACTACTGAGCTGCTAAGGAAAGTGTGTGAATGTATGTGAGAGCGGGTGCAATTGTACTTGTAGATGAATTACAGTTCAATTATACTGGCAGCAACCCTCTGGCCTATTAACACACAAACAAAGAACTAGAATAAATGTTGAGATTCAATTCATGTGCTTGTTGCGTGTGGGTTTTTTATGTGTGAAGAGTTGATGATTGGTGATTTTTTTCAATACAATTTCAACACCAGTTCATCTGGAGAGAACAAAAACAAACACCTTTGTTTTGTTGTTGTTTTTTTATTTTCCTTGTTAATAATTTTTCCTGTGACCCTGTGGATGTGAGCTGGACTGAACTAAACCTCCAAACTCCAGCTTCAACAGGAAAATGCTGTTCACATACTGATGAATAAAAGGAGTGTCACATGGGCCAGCCTTTAAGATAACATAGAGACCATAGATTGTTTAAATGTAAGAACTAAGCACCTCTTCTGCCACTGGATAAATAAGGTAATCATTTTAAACTGATATCCTTCTAACATTACACTTTTTCTCCATTGGTTTGACTCATTTATTGAAACAGACATAACATTCTCAAAATAACATGGAGAAACCTTCAAACCACTTGGCAATATTTCACAACAGTATTGAATTTCTCATTCATTTCATCAAATTGCAAATGTTTACGTACTAATATTTATGTACAGGTGGCTTACAGTTAGCACACTTATCAAACATTTAGCACAATTTTCAAGTGAATAGATCTTATTGATTTCTGAGTCTAATGGTTTTTCTCTCCAAGACATATCAGCATCATTTTATTTTATTTCATCACATGCACATGTCTGTTGTCAAAATTAGTCAAGAGCATACTGTCATTGCAAATTAGATAAAATCAGAATGATGACTATGAATATTACAGTGATATGTTGTCCAGAAACTTACAGAACAAGTCAAATACAGTGAATAATAGAGTGGAGCAAAGGAAATCCTGCCTAAAATATCTGAATACATTTTACAGTCATTTATTGCTGTGTTGAGGCGACGTCAGTTACACTGGAAGTCCCATTTCTGGAATCAAAAGAAGAGAATTTGAATTACGATAAGTCTTACACATGGTGTATAAATGTATGGATGCGATGAATGTTCACCTACAGTAGTTTTGACTTCAGTGCTGGCCGGCATCAGAGCATGTGTCTCCTCCACCACACTGCTGGGGAAGTGGCCAATGCGAGCTTCCTGTTGTCCATAATAGGAGTCTTGTACCTGAAAATGGACACCAGTTGATAATTTTGAATGTTAGGGTTGCACATGGATTTGTCACATCTCTTTAAGGTTACATATATACATCCCTCCATCCCCTGTACCAATCCAGTAGCGGGAGGGCTGGAGCCTATCCGAGCTTGCCTTTAGAGAGAAAGCCTACTCAGGCACAGAGAGATCTTGCAAACTTCACAGAGAAAGACCCATGAATCTGGAAGCAGGGGACAGTGCTAACCACTGCACTACCATGCCGCCCAAAGCAATATATATTATCCTATAAAAATGCAACTTTTACTCACGCTGCCAGCCCAGAAGAGGTTTCCTCTGTCTTTTAACATTGCATAAACATAGACAAGCTGCCCCTGTCTGATGGGGATGAACCTGCAGTCTCCAGGGTAGTAGTCCTGCAGTGCACGGGCTATCAAAATAGGATCTGTGCAGGAATGTAGAAAAAGACTAAAGTGAGTTTGGGAAAGAAAGGAGCCATCAAATTTTGCACTTGTTATTCAGAATCTGTATGATCTTTTTAATTCTACCTACTGTTGTATAATCAGAACATAGTAAACTTCTAAAAAAGCAGAGCAGACACCAGCAACAAAATGAAGCTGTTGCTACTTACGGCTGCAGTCGGAGTCAGCGCAGAGTTTCTTGTCTGCTAGTTTAGGCATCTGTTTTCCAGCTTCAGAAGTTGCCAGCAAAAGCCAGACTGAAAGAGCAAGCCAGATGGTGCAAGCCATGTCTGTACGTAAACGCACCTACTGATACAATAGTCTTTTTTTTAAAGCTTGGTAAGAGCCTTGCTCAGCTTGGTATTCCTGTTTGTCTGTTTGCAGACTCTGAGAAGGTGGTGCAGTGACAGCAGTCCCCTTTTCTACTCTCCCTACCCCCTTTCTCGTAAATGAGCACACACAGAAATCCATTCAAACCCTTCAACCAGGTAAACAAGATGAGGGGTGAGGAGGAGGAGGGTCAAATTTGACAGACCCCTGTTTGTTTCCTGAACTCACAATTCTCACCCTGTGTCACCCCCAAGTCAAACAACAAGGCACTCACAACTTTGTAGCAGTAAACTCCTCACAGTGAAACTATGTTCTGCCTTCCTTATTAAGCCATGAGATGTCTGAGCAGCATCTGTATCACTCCACTGTTTCATGCGCCGGCTCTCAGTGTATTCCTCCCTCTGTTGGTTCTCTATCTTTTTAACTTGGGAGGAGGTGGAGCCTCTGTCTGTATTTACATGCTCTATGTTCCCACTGCCAAGGAAACCAGCTGAGCCTCTCTTACGCAAACACTCCCAAACACACACACACACAGGTATTCACACTCATGCACACTCACCAAACAGGAAGAGCGTACTGGTCTAGTGTGAGTTGGCTGGGAACTATCAGGTAAGACCGATTTAATTTTTATTCATTTGAAGCCTGGTAGAGCATGGGTTGACATGGGGTTTGTTCTCAGAATGGAAACAAGTTATGATAAAATGGGAATGAGTTCAGTACTTGTACTTTGAATTCTTTTATTTAGGATGACACCATAGTTTCGTGGTAGGGAGAGGCATCAGGTGAGATGGCAGGTGATGACGTCAAGCTTAAACACAGGGATGATTGGGGAGACTCAGGAGAATGATACTTCACAGGAAAACTTTAATTTTACTGAATTTCTAATAAGATGATGGCATGGTGACTGGAAATTATATATGGTACCAGCAACTTGTCAAGGCTTAATTTGGGCAAAACACTTAACAGATGGTGACTGTTTCTCAGTAATTTGGCTAAAACTTATTACTTTAGATAATATTCAGGGAGCATTCAAGACAATGTTTATTTGTAGGAAATAGTGCAGCACAATGCCTTTGGAATTTAAGGAGGGGAGCAGAACAATGACAACAGTGAAGCTGGTATTTCGGTCAGAGTAACAAAAGCACCTGTCAGACAAAAGACCTCCTTATGGGCCATGTCAGATTATATTACCAGAAAACAACTAGTTTGATATTCAAACAAGTCATTATGCAGTTTCTTGCAAGATCTTTTGTTGCCCCCAGATTTATCAGAAGAGAAGAGAAGAGAAGAGAAGAGAAGAGAAGAGAAGAGAAGAGAAGAGAAGAGAAGAAGGATTATTGACACTACAACTGAAGAAGTTTAGCAGAGACATACCTTGGAAAACACAACTGCTACATAAGCTCATAGAAACCCATTCGTGCCACCTGTGCGAGCTTTCACCTCCAAGACCTGAGATAATGTTTTCTAACTGATTCCTTGCCGCTGTACAGCAATGTTCTCCCCCAGGAAAAGCAGTCTTCCCTCACCAAGTCTGGAGGACTCCTTCTTTCCTCTCTCCTCATCCTCATCAGTCTCTCTTTCATTTGCACTGCCCTCATCTGCATCCTCTCCTGGCAGTATAGACAGTGGAGGGGGAATAGAGACTGACCTGATACTGGCAGCGGAGTTGGGGCAGGCTTTACTGGAGAAGAATGAGGAGCTGGCAACATGTTTGGAGCAGAAAGAGAGGGAGATGGAGGTGAGGATGAAGCTACTGTGAAGATTTTTTCTTTGAAACACTGATTATGATACAGTTTGTTGGAAACCAAAGAAACACTAAAGCTTTTTATCATCAACAAGCTATTGATACTATTTTAACCTGCAGTGTAATTATTATAAATGTGAGAAAAAATGTGTGTGTGTGTGTGTGTGTGTGTGTGTGTGTGTGTATGTAATGAAAGTTTGAATTATTTCAAGTTACAAGATGCTGATCAGACAATATTGACAAGAAAATGCACTTGTTACACTGCAAGCAGAAATCTACACATGATATAGAGTAAACATGAGCATAGCCATCATTAATGTGATTATTAACATCTGTCTTTATTTGTTATGAATGAATGTTGTGAAAAATTTTATTGTGGTTAGTTATTATTTCACTTCTCATTCAAAAGAACTAAAATGATGTATAATACTTCAGCCTCTGATATTTCTATAGTGTTTACCAGGGTCTTGAAGTCTGTTGATGTTTTATTCTATGCCTCAGGTTTTACAGCAGGAAAAACATGTTCTTCAGAGGAAGCTGGAGATGAATGAACTGGCATCTGGACAAAGGGAGGCCGAGCTGACTGCAGATTTAGCCGCCTTGAAGGCTGAGCTGGAGAAGCAACACAGCCAGGGTCGAGACCAGCGGAAAGATGAGAGTGAGCAGATGGCTCAGTTGGCCAGTCATAACCAACGACTGGTGGAGCAGCTAGCAGAGGTTAGTTGCGAGTGCTGGTGAACAGAAAAATCTGTGTGTGTTGTGTCACATGGAAAGAAACAATGCAGATAAGCAGGTTTAGGGAGTCCTATTTTTGTCACTGACTGTTCAACAACCTTTCTCAACTTACCATCTCCCACCTCTCTAGGCTGTGACACTGGAGCATTCTCTAAGGACGGAGCTTCGTTCACTCAGAGAAGAAATGGAGGAATCCTCTTTCAGCCGAAATATCAGCTTCACACAAGTAGAGAACATACAAGCGGAGGTATATCATTTCTTAATCCTCCTGTTGTGAAGGCTGCAAAAGAGTATGTCACAGAAAAAAGCATTTCAAACACAAAAAAATAGCATAAAATGATACTACAATGTAAAAATAGCTGCTTTTTAGGCTACATTCAATTTAGCAGCTGTGTTGACACTGTTTTTATATAAATACCGTATTTTCCGGACTATAAGCTGCTACTTTTTTCGACGCTTGGACTTAAACACCGGTGTCGCTCATGTATCGGCGGCAGCTGGTTGGCTCTTTACAAGCTAGCAAGCTCTGTGCCGCCGATACATTTAGCCTCGTCACATCAGACCCGGTCAGAGTGGACCACATGAAACTGTTCGAATAAATTCAATAGCGGTAAATACATATCAAAATACGGTAATAATAATATCTAAATATATATTATAAAATAGTTATGCCAATAAATATTCAAGATGTGCTATTACATTTGCCTTCAGCTGTTTCAAAGTTTAAGAGTAAGGTCTTTTTGGAGTCAAGTCTCAGTTGAGCTGAGTGAATCTGAATGAAAACGTCTCAAGTACAAAAAAAGTAAGAAGAGATTTAAAAACTTTAGGTTACAAGTATCTAACAAAACATCCGAAGCTGTCGTTCAACAATCAGTCATTTCATAATATAACAATAAGAATAATTTCAGTTACCACTCTATTTTACCTTTTTCATTGTAAAATTTAAACAGTATTTTGTGTTCATCCACCTTCATACAGAATCGAGTTTTGCTGGAGCGACTATCACACATGGAGACGCAGCTAAAAGCTTCACAGGAGGACAGCCAAAGACTCCGTGTGGAGAGAGAGGGGCTGAGAGAAAGACAGTCCGAGCTCCAGGTTAAACTGAGGGAGAAAGAAGCAGAGGTGAGGCTCACAGACTGAGGATGACTGCTTAGTTTAAAATGTGGTGCTGATGGATGAAGCATGAGGGAAAAGGAGCAGCTCATCACTAACAGAAGTCACTAACACAACTACTTTAAACATCTGCATCTGTGCTTGTCCCTTTCTCTCACTATGTGTGTTTGTGTGTATACGTAGATAGCGCAGGAGCAGGGTGTGGTGTTTGAGTTGCGCACCTTGAATCGCTCTCTGCAGCAAAAAGCTCTGCACCTGGGAGAGGAGAGCATCCTGGACAGTACATACACACAACCTTTATCTCTGCTTAGTGAAATTCAGCAATCTCAGGTACCCGCAGACACACACACACAAACACACAACAGCCAGTAACTGTACAGACAGGTGGACAATAACTTCACAGTCTAATTTGGATAGTTTGTACTAATTCTGATGCTGTACTGATGTCCCTCGTTCGAGAGTCTGATACTAACAGATCTCCAAAATTAACATCTTTGTTATCCAAGTAGCAATGGAATCACATCAACTGGACTCAGTGGAAAGTACTTGAAGATGTTTTGATACTCATCCGAGAGATTTCTTTAGTTCTTCCCTTCTCTGAACAGAGGAGGGGGTCGACGACACCACCTGTCCTCCATCTACAGTGCTGTCCTCTCATCCCTTCCCAGGAGAGTCAACAAACATCCACGTTTCACCTCATGTGACCATCCTAATGAGAGTCATTCACATCTGGCCTCACATGACTCCATGTGTAACAGCAGTTGTCACGTCAGGCAGGAGCGCTAAGCAGCTAGTCGTATCAATAACCCTGTCAATGACTCTACAGCTTAAAACCTGCTGCTCCCAACCAGTCTGTCAGAACTGAAGAAGTGAGAGACAAAAAGTAACCCTCTACCAAGTCCAGTTGCCATGATATTTAAATTGCTACTTAGATAACCATGAGCTGGATGACTGGGAATTTTCACAGATAATATCTTTGTTGCTTAATTTGCACCTGGGAGTTTTAACATGACTGAACTTTTCTGTCTTTTGTGTATATCTCTCCTGCTAACTAGGCTAAAGAGGCGCTTTTAGCTCACTCCACAGTCCTGCAAGCAAGAGATGAGGAAATAGAAGCACTGAAAGAGGAGGTCTGTATTCAACCACACGCACACACATACACACATACACACACATTTCACAAGCACAATTTAACTTTTATTCTAATGTCAAAAACGTCAGACTGGAAAACGATAGATTTGCTCCTATATGTAGCATATGTAGGGAAAGTTCTAGTTTAAGCTGGAATATTAGTCTTCATTAAAGGTGGGCTAAAGGGAGAAGAACATCGTGAAGTAGTAAAAAGTAGTTCAAATCTGTATGTTTAACAAATCTGTATGTTTAACATTTTAATTAATGAAATCAGACACCTTTTACCACTTTGATTTTGCTTCACTCAAAACTATCTTTGACTTATCTTTCCTTTACTTAAATGTATGAGCTTTGATGTGCAACATTGTGTGCCATATGTGTAGATTTTGATTTGATTCAATTCAGTTTCATTTATATACCAACAAATCACACCAAAATCATCCTAGGGCACTCAAGGCCAAGGCCTTACAATATTACTTACCACTGTGGGAGGGAAAAATTCTCACAGTGGGTACCAGCCTCAACTAGTTGGGGTGACAGGAGAGCAGGGAGAGTGCTGAGGGTGTAAGGCCGCTGAAGGCATAAGGCATTTGTTATATCAAAGCTCCATCAGAAGCCATTAAGGATCAAATGTGCATTATTTATTCTTTTATTACTCTGCAGCTACAATCTCGACAAGAAGAAATTGATTCTCTAAAGGAAGAAATTATGCCTTTTAGAAGCAGTCCTGAAAAGCCAAGTTACAGGTAACAGCACCTGATCAGATATCTGTAAATTAGAGTTTTAATTGAACCCACAGCTGAATATGTTTTGGCTTTTTTTTTATGACAATCCAGTTCCCTAGAGAGTGAATTGGCCTCAGTGCGTCAAGAGAAAGAATCGCTGACTCAGCAACTTCTCAACACCATCAAACACAAGGTGGCACTGTCTCAAGAGCTGGATGCTTGGCAGGTGAGACTGAATTTCAGGAGTGTGTCTCTTGGAAACACTATATTAAAAAGTGCACTGTGTATGTGGACTATTATTTCTATTTCTAAATGTTATTTTGCTGCAGGAGGACATGCGGTTGGTGATCAATCAGCAGGTGCAGCAAAAGGAGGAGGAGAGACAGAAGGAAAAGCAGTTACAAAAAGAGAGCTCTGCAGGACTCCAAAGAAGCAAGTCTTTGAGGGTGAAGGGAGAAGAAAAGAAAGGATTCTTCTCTTTTTTCAAAGACAAATAACAGTGATTAGTGGCAGTGGTTTAAACGGACAGCATCAGCCTTTGTCTTTGCCACTGTGACTTTGTTGCCAGATGGTGAACACCTTATTGCGATATCAGCATTAACAAGTGCATTGTTTACGGATTTCCTATATTATTATATTTATATTTATATATATATGTATATGTACAGTAACATTAGTCTCTGTATGTTGTTTTATAACCTGTTAATATTTTTTTTACCATCTTGATGCTGCCTTTATTTAAAAAATATGTTTTATAATTGTGGATAGGACTGTATGACAGAATCTTGAATTTTGAAAATGGAAAAAATGTTGTTTGAGCAAACAAATTGCACAAAGGCGAGCTTTGTGAATTTTCTTCTTCAGTTTGCAGAGGTGGAGAGGGGAAAAAAGAATTAATGTGGTCTCTGAAGTTTTGGACAACATGATAAATCCAATGTTCACTCTCTTTTAGCTCTGGTCTTTAACAACCCTGAAGAAAAATATCTGGCTCTTTAAGGTGCTTGGGTATGTTCAAGGAAAACACTGAGCTAAAGGAGGCTGAAAAGAACCTCGGTGCTGAGGTCAACTTCAGAGTTAGGATGATGTGTATTACATGTAGTCAAAAGAACAGCAACAATGTTATAAATAACATCTTTAATAAATTAAGTCCAAAAAGACAGTCTCTCCCATTCACCTCTCTCCATGCTTATGTCATGTCTCTATAATTCATATGCAACATTTAATGTTAAACAGGACTGAAACAGCCCAGACGCAGTAAATAGTGCAGGTTGCATACAGGTCAGAGTCTTCCCATGTCTCCATCTACAGTACAGTCCTCACTCAGCGGACTCAGTGCATAGCCACCCTAACATCCATCAGCATGAAGTTAGTATACATACAGAGCAGCACCTTTTCTCTTAAAGTCCACAGCCTTTTGCTCGTGTGTAGAACATACACACTTAATATGCTGGCAAAAAAATTGATGTGCGCATAATGAATGAGTCACATAATTACTTACTGCTACACGCATTTTAGGGATCATACTGATGTTTCAGCATGACCTCACCCATTTACTAAAACTCACACAGAGTTGACGTTTCTGCCGACCAGTTCCTTTGCTTTTTCAGATTGATCCTCTGAGTGTGTGCCTGTGTCCAAGTCAGGTGAAAGAGACTGGATTTAAATCAGTAATTAGTGATGAATTAAGCAGCTTCATGTTTTCTGTCTCAGCAATGCGCTGTGATGCTGAAAGCAGCAACTCTTTCAATCCTTATTCATGTTGGCACATTCACACAATGTGACGTTCCAAAAACTCAAGATTTAGGAGTAGATGCCAGTTCTATTGTTTGGACAAGTTGATTTTCAAATGATAATAGGACTGATGTAAACTAATAACTGCCTAAAAAGATGGGCAAAACCCTGTATTCATTCTACTACCATTTCTGGAAAATAGTCAGGCGAAAGATCAAGAATACATGAATTCTAGTTACTGGGCTAAAACAGGAAAAACATTATTGTTTTTTTATATACAATCTATATACATTACATTTGTTTATGATTACCTACAGTATAAAACTTTTATTTTAAGTTTACAGTACAGTATGCCTTTTATCCTTTCGGTTTTATTGTCCAGAAGGATGATGTGCAGTCTGGTGGCAGGGGGGTCGTAAAACATCTGCAGTCACATCTGTCGATCCCCTCGAAACGTTCGGCCATTCTCCCAGTGTAATCCTTTTGTACCACATCAGAAAACATCACCTCCATTCTGAGAGGTAGGTTGCAAGGTGAGATGCATTGACTTAAAGGAGCCGAGGGTGTTTTGGCGAGGCTGATACACCTTGGAAAGTCAGGTCATTAAGAAGCCTCTGAAACATGTCTCTGCACGGATGTCCTGACAGTGAGTTGTAATTCCAGCTGGGGTTAGCAGAGGATTATCCCACGTTGACACCTAGGCCCACTTGCAGCTTGTCACCTCTGTGATTTACAAAGGCTCCCATAATTAGGGTGGCAGGGAGCGGGGTAAGACGCTTCTCCAACACGCCTCCTATTATGCAGCGACTGTTGATCATACCTGGATGCACATAAGAAATAGTATTCAATAGTCATTGAACATAACCTTTCAGTAAAAGTTGTACAAAAAATTTTACCTCGAAAGACCATGTTGGCCTCTGGAAGCTCCATCTGGTACCCAAACGAGGTTGTGGTCTCCTGTGTCCTGGTACTGGCTTCAAACTCCACCCCAACTTGGATCTGGTAAGCACAAGTACAAGCACATACAACTCCACTTTTACAATATGCACCTCATGTAAATGACGTGTTTATACAGTGAGGTTTGCATTGACCCTACCTGTTTGTTGGCCCTGTGATAGTAGCTAGCATGGGCACCTCCTTTCCCAGCATTCAGTGTTGCTACCCAGTTTGGTCCTACATAGAGACAAAGCAAAATGTCAATCACACACAGATCTGGAATAACACCAACTCAGTAAAAAACAGGCAGATTTACAAAACCTCTCACTTGAGTACTGTCCTGCCAAAGTAAGAATTCCTCCCTCTTCTGCTCGTCCCCGATGGTACACCAGCTCCCCGCCTAACACCAGTCCAGAAGACACACTCTGCAGGAAGTGTGCCACAAGGATAACTGTCCAAGAAAGACATACAGATGCATAACATAAAATATCATTCTAATAGACTTCAAGGGTAATTTCATATATTGTATACAGTGAAAATGTATGGAACAAAAAAATTTATATTTCACCAAGAGTAATGCAATTTTTCTAAACACTGCACATGAATGTAAAAAGCTCAAGTGAAGCTCTTGCTATGACACCTGTCATTTCTAACCTGACTCTCTGAGGATGTCTGGGTTGGCTACGGTCACTGCAGCAGTGAAGTCGTTCCCTCTGTACTCAGTTTCAAACTGCCACGTTACAAACTGAGACTGCTGGGTCTAAAAGACAAGCAACAGTTGAGTTTTATGTCACAATGTTGCATTAATTATAAGTAAAGAAATGTAGAGATGTTACAACCTTACCTGAAACACTGTGCGGGCTCGTACACGCTCAGTGAGATGCAACAAAGCGTGAGCGTTTAGACTACCTGAAGAGTCCATCTCACCAATCAATGCTGGGGCATCCTGAAATGCGAGGAATGAGCAGAAGGATATTTGTCAACACAAAATGGCAGCAGCTCTATGTTTTTTTT
Source organism: Pseudochromis fuscus (assembly GCA_900323345.1). Classification (NCBI taxonomy): domain Eukaryota; kingdom Metazoa; phylum Chordata; class Actinopteri; family Pseudochromidae; genus Pseudochromis; species Pseudochromis fuscus. The sequence continues at coordinate 25,790 of OOFC01042828.1, forward strand.
TTCCAACTGTGAGCAAAAAAAAACTTGGGGGGGGGTGATAATATTAACTATCTTGTGACTCATGCTTGACCTTGTCTTTGCTGTAGTCATCAGACTGCAGATGCTCCACATGGAATCGATAGTACGAAGGACTTACAGCACTGAGGTGGAGAGTATGACTGACCTGGTGGCAAACCCATACATTTAATCAAAGATCAAACATTCTTGTCTTGAAAATGAATGCAATTACAGAGACTGGACAACTAACAACTAACCTTAAAGAAGCTGCTCAAAGTTTTATTGATAATCATCTTGACACCTTCAATCTGTTGAGGGAACACATCTGAAGAGGTAGGGAGAAAAAACAGCCAGATCAGAATCCTTAATAACACAATGTGTGTGTTTATTTGATTTGTAAACTTGTAACTATTCACCATTTCTAACAGGAGTTGCAGAAATACCCAGACTGCTTCATATTTACATTACAAGATTATGTGTGATTTTTTTGTGTAAAAAAATTATTCACGCAGCTAAACAATTAAAAATACCCGTTTAATATTTTTTTCAAGAGTAAATTGCAGCTAAGCTTTGATTTTAGAGTAATGAGCATGTCATTCCTGACATGACATGACATTCCTACCCGAGGCTGACACGGAAAAGAAATTTAGTTTTTGGTGTGGATGTAAGTACACTTTGTTTCACAAACCAGCAAACTTAATAAAAAACAGCGGTAGCTTTAGTACAAAAAAAAAACAGGCTTTTATGTTGTACACAAAGTGTATTCTGCATCAAGCATACAACTGGGTGACCACTTATCTGTAAGTACTGCCCACACCAGAACAGCACTCAACCACAGCATGCACTCCACAGTGCTTGTTTTTAACCAGAAGTACCTTTGCAGCTCCTGTGGAGAGAGTGAAAGCTGCCTGGGTTGGGGAGGCGGCCATCTCTCCTCTCCCAGCGTGGCGGACTGTCCCAGTGAGCAGGATGTGCGTCCCAGCGAGAAGGAGGGGGGTCCGTGGAGAAAGGCCAGTTGTGATGGCCTGGACTGGAAGACAAAGCCAGAACACTGCCCATGTGGGCGCAACACTTCCTACAAGGCACAAAGAGATAAGGGGGAGAAATATAACCTATTGATTTATCTTACCTGCTTCCAGCACCTGCATTATTAATGTGCCACGCTCTGTCCTGTATGTAGAGAGCAGAGGCAATGCATAAACCTGCCCTGAAACACAATTTCAAGGTAAAAACACCTTTTACTTGGCCAGTTGTGCATTTACCAGGCTGAGAGACAGAGAGAGTAATGCTGTCAAAAATGCCAATTAATTAAGAACACAAAGTCTTTTATCTTATTGTTAGTATGCGTGCTCTTTAGATTATTTTCTAAGGAATACAAAACTTGAATTGCAAGAATGAATTAGAACTACGAGCATCATGCAAGGCTGTCTGTTGTTTTCATGTGCAGGTGCATCAGTTCCGTTAGCTAGCATGACCTTAGCATCAGCAAAAACAGACATGCAATGGGATAAATGTTTTACTACCTACGTCCGATGCGGTCAAGACTTCTTAAAATCCTGAGCGAGAATGACAATTGCACATTAGAGACAAGTGTCAAGTAGATTCTTCCTATTTACTAAACTACTAACTTAATATGTGAGGGCAACTGATGCTGGGATTTACTGATGCTGCGAATAGCTCCCTCCTCCAGATGTGCCCAGCAAATGTGTCCCTCTGGAAAACACGACGGGAATCCTGTGGACTGACAAAATTCTCATTTACATGTTAAACCTGAAGTTTGATGACAATGTCATTGAACATAATAACCATCCGTATTCGTTTGACTCCTCTTTCACCTAAAGCACATTAGCTTGCTGCGTGGAGGCTTTGGGAGTCCATGGAAATTGCTTTAACGTTCCTCACGTTATGTTTCTTGTCGGACTACTGTATCTGCGACACCGCGTCCAACGCAAGCTGCTACAGGTGATAGAGTCTTCTTCGGCTTTCATGTACGGCGGCACCGGAGAGCAGTAGAAGGTCATCTGCTTCATTCTGCAATACAGTAAAAAAAATAAGCTCTTATTTAGCCAAAGCAGTCGTAGACACGAAGACGCGGTCGTTGCTAATATAAAAATATATTCTGCTACCATCATATTAGACCGTGAAGAAGACTGGAGGTGGTCAGTGTCACTCCCACACGCGTCTTTTTCATTCCAGCTATCAAAGCGAAAATCAAATTTAACTTTTTAGGACAGAATTTTGTGTGGCCCACCGTTTGCACATTGGTTTCGACATGTCTCCTTCACGGTCCATATTGCTGGTGGGAGAAGGGAACTTCTCGTTTTCTGCCTCTGCCAGTCAGTTTTACTCTGAATCAGAGATTACGGCCACTTGCCTGCAGCATCAGGAGGAGGCACTGCGGCATGAAGGTGCAGCCAATAACATTCAGACCATCAAGGACTCAGGTACGCGTCTGGAGGTGCTGTATTAATTATATAATGCCGAATATTATGCGCTTACGCTTTTGTTTACATTTTTTAAAATGTGTTATTTAGGTGGTACAGTGCTCTATGAGGTGGATTGTACAAAGCTGGAGGAGTGCGCATCTCTGCAGGGTCGTGTATTTGACCGTGTGGTGTTTAATTTCCCTCACTGTGGCAGAAAGAGTGGAGTGAAAAAGAACAGAGAACTTCTAAAAAACTTTTTCCTCAGGTATGATTATAACATCCAATAACAGCTTTTCTTCTGTTGTCACACATTTCGATATATTGTCACCTGATTTTTGGGGGAAAAAAAGAGAAAACATGTATAACTTCATTGCATTTTTGGATTTAAGTTTTGTTTTGTTTTTTTTAGTTTGTGCTTTTTTGCATCCAATTTTTTATACCGTATCAGCATCGTGCACTTGAGTAGGTTTACTTCTGCTGAAGGTTGTTGTCAACCTTTTCCACTGGGTTTGTAATATTAAGACCAATCTACAAATTATAAATACATTAATATTATTCCAGAG
>OOFC01042828.1:28795-53636 GCA_900323345.1 Pseudochromis fuscus
ATATTATTCCAGAGTTTTGTTTATTGTGTTAACCAAAATTTGATTATGGCACTTGTTATTGATAAATACCAAGTACCAAAAGCTGGCACTAAATACATACTCAGGTCTAATCTGCTTATTCTTTGATTAAATAGTTCTTGATTTCTGTTTTTTAAAAATTCTAAATCTTTTGATCTTATCAGCATGTAACATTATTACATTTGTTAACATTGGTTTCTTTCCTATTTGAAGTGAACTATATAAGTCATACACATATTAAAATTTCTCAATGCAAGTTACTATAAAAAAGAAGATTGTTATTATAATGGTTCATTATGAACTAAAACCTTTTTCCAGTAACATAATATTGAATACTTATATTTTTTTCTGTGCTTTAAGTTGTGTTCAGGTGTTGGCTGAAGATGGGGAGGTCCATGTTTCCTTGTGCAATGGACAGGGCGGGACACCAGCTGACCAGCCCAAGCGAGAGTGGCACAACAGCTGGCAGGTGGCCGCCATGGCAGCAGAAGCACATCTTATCCTTAGTGCTGTCCATCCTTTTGATAGTGGCAAACACCAGAACTACAAGTGCACTGGATACAGGTAAGGAGTAAAGGTGAGTGTATGAATAGAGGTAGAACTTTGTGTCCCTGTGTGTGTTTTTTGATATGTGTCTGTGCACTGACACTGTGTAACTATGATATTGCTGAACAGGAGCCAGGATAAGGGCTTTCATGTGGAGAACGCTTTGCTCCATGTGTTTACTCGCAGCCTCCCCTACACTTCTGTTCAGATACAGCAGGTGGAGGAGGATGTCGAAGGGGAAAAAGTCCAGTACAACATACCGGCTGAGCTCAGTGATTACGTTTTCAGGTAGAGTAACACAGAGACCCTTTTGTTGTTTTGAGTGATGGAGGAAAAACGTGTACCTAATGCCTTTTTTTTTCATTTATCAGGAGATTTCTCTGTTCAGAATCTGTCCACCCTGTCAAGTTGGTGCAAGATTTTCTTCTCAAAGGACTGGCTGATAAGTGGTCGGTCTCCATGACGACAGAGACCATTCCCTTCCTTCTCACGGCCAAACAGCTGCAGACATGCTGCTGTGGCATTGACAGTACACACTGCTACTGGATCCACCTGCTTCAGAAAGACCTCACCTCTGACACTCATACCTCTACAGACAAGGAAAAAGATCAGGGATGCACAGACACAGGGGAATCTCTGTCAGCCACATGTGTTACTTCAGATAAAGTGGACAGGCTGAGAAGCAAAGGAGCAGAGAGCTTAAGGTCTGCATGCTCCCTTGATGTTGATCCTGAAGGGGAAAGTGGTCTTCATTTGCTGCGTCCATCACTGCTTCCTCAGATGGAGGAGCTTCTGAGTAACAAAGAGGAGATAATTAACAATGCAGGGAGTCATGGGGAGAGTGAGGGGAATAATAAATGTGTTGAGGTTGAAGGAAGTGAGATAGAGGAGGGCTGTGGGAGCTGTAATGGTGTTGCCAGCTTGTTGGTTGGCATTAGTGGTGTAGTGTTCAGAAACATCCCCATCAGCCTCTGGGCTATGCCTGCCTTTCACGAGCTTCTCCTTAGAGGTGTTTTCCCTTCAGAAAGTGAGCCATTTAAATTGCTTGGACATCAGCTGGAAACACTACTTGCTCCCTATGGGGTCTCCCTGGTGACAGAACAAGGAGGTCTGCATCTGATTGCACAGCCGATGGGTTTGGTTGGTAAGGTGTTTGCAAGCAATGGAAGTGACAACACTAGCCATGCCAGCATCACTGTGTCTCTAAATTTGGATCTCCTCGCTGTGCTGCTGTTCTCTATTCCTGACTGGCAGCTGTTGTGGTCACATGACTCCCGTTTCTTAAAACAATTTTCACTCCACCCACTGCCAGGGACTCCTTTTCGCCCATTTTCCCTGTTCCCTGAGCACTACAGCTTTGATATCAGCTTCTGGACAGGGCCGACATGGGAGGAGAGGAAGTTCCACAGTGTGGTCCGAGAAGCCAGTCATGGGACTGTGGAGCAAGTTAAACTCATTGATACGTTCTCACATCCTGACCTGAGCCAGACCAGCTACTGCTACAGACTCATCTACCACTCGCACACACATGCTCTGTCACACACACAAGCCCTCCAGTTTCACAAACGATTAGAGTCTTTACTTTCCTCTCGGTTGCAAGCCAGCATTAGGTAGCAATCACTTGTATTAGAAACTCAAGGAAGGATGGGGATTTAACCTCCTTTATCAGAGACATTATAATCATGTCTGTTTGCAACTGCTAAGGAAAAAATAATCTGCAAAACTGTAGTTGAACGATGTTTACAGTGGTTGAGGCATTGCTTGCTTTACCGTGTTTTGGAAATGTGATTGAAATTTTTAGTTTGTGTGTTTTAATTGTAAAATAAACCTGTTATCAAACAGAAATTTGTGTTGTATATCAAGAGTCATTGTAATGTAGTAAAAATCACCTGTGGGACAGACAGAATTGATTGACAGAATTGTTATGAAGCCATACACAGTATTCAATAAGTAAACACAATACAGGAAAATGTGAGTACAAGATAAAATTCAGGAAAGAAATGAGGAGTTAAGAAGAAATCATATCTCACCTCAATAGATAAATTATACTTTAACTTCATAGATAATTACAAAAAATGACGAGAACAGATCGTTATTGCCAGCTACGGGGCAGTACAGATACACTGAAATTTGTGCACCTTTTTTTTTTTTTTTTTTTAATTACAAAAGATATACAATAAGAAAATAGAAAAATACAAAATTAAACAAAAATACACTAGTGAATATATAAAGACGTTGCTGTATAAAATAATATTTATACACGTGAATGTAACGCTGGAATAATATACAAATGTAAAGAATATTTTCATCTGGAATATGTCATACAATTATATTCCAGTACCTTAAATTAATAATAATAGTAATAGCAGTTGAAGAAGAAGAAGAAGAAGGCTGTCAAAAAACGAACACTTCCGAAAATGAACGAAGCGCAACTCGGGAGCAGCGTCGGTAAACATGGCGGCGAAGGCGCTCCGCCAGCGAACCAGGCGAGGCAGCAGACAAGATGCAAACAACGTGAACATCTCCGCTGAAGCTCGCGTACCAAAAGAGGAGAAAGTCGATGACAGCAAAAGCACAGACACTCGGCAAGAGTGAGTATGAGCCGGGGGCAGAAGCGTTAGAGTCGCCGGTGCTTTGGACCTCCATCCCCCGTGTGACACACAGACTGGGCAGGGGGGAGCTAGCTAGCTAGCTACTTTCATACGACAAGCAAGTTTTTTGTCAGTAATGACACGGTAACAACTGGTAACCGAACAACCTGCAGAACGGTGTGTCCGCAGTTATTTGAACTACACTGTCTGTTTGGTTGGTTGTGTTTCCGCGTCAATACGTAGTTCCACTGTTTACGTTTGTGGTGGAGTTACCTGGTCAGGTTCATTCATTCCGTCCAGCTGTTCCCTGTCACATTTATGATCGCTGACAACAGTTTAGTGGGTCAACTCATGCTCGGCACGGGCCTAAAGGTTTATTTATATGATTGATTGATGTTATTGATTTGTCTCTGACGCCCCTTTTGGAAATAAAAGTAATTGACATCACGTAAAGGTGACGTGTCACAATAAAATGTATCGTGTGGATCAATGCTGAGCTGCAGCTGAGCCCACTAATCTTATAATCTGATGATGGGTGCGAACATGGTAAACACTGCCAGACATAAGGAGCGCTGTTATCAGTGGAAACACCAATCAAATGTTTCTAATAGACTGTGAGCACTGCTTCCCCCACCAGGAACTTTAATTATAGGTGATAGATTATGGAAGATAAATTGTTTTGTTTTTTTTTCTCCAATCATGATATAGAAACACAGTGCTACAGACTACACGTGTTACACCTGTACTTGTAATAGTAACATGTATACTACTACTATGCAACTACTTAAAATGATGATACCTAAAAAAAAAAAAGTAGGACAGTTGTCGAGTATAAATATGACAAATGAAAAATTAGATTAAAAAATATAAGAATATAAGGTAAACCATGGTGAAGTTGCTACTTGAAAACAAATAGACTTCTAATTTTGAAAACTAATAATAAATACTCATTTGAAACCATAGGTGTTCAGTCTTTCAGTCCTTACAGTAATAGGGCTTGTCTTTTACTGTGGTAAGCTGACATTTACTTTGTCTTCCTCCACACACTTCATTTTTGAATTTATTTGCATACTAATTAGCCCACTATGAAATGATTACCACAGTCGGGGCCTTAATTGGTGTTTTATGAGCAACAGGTGCACCTCCACATTCAGGCAGTTAAGTTGAAACAATGTTGAAACACACAGAGAACCATTCATTTTTGTGCAGGTGACTGGAAGAAAACATAATTTTAAAGCCTTTTAATACCCTTTTCATTTTAGTAGCAGTGTTTGAACTGTGTGTGAAGGTTCAGCAGTTGTGCATGTTTTGTTTTGTATTTATTTATTTATTTATTTATTCATTTATTTTTGACAGGTCAGTAAGTCGTGGGGGGCAGGTATGGGCTCCAGAAGGTTCGACTGCATTTAAATGCCTGCTCTCTGCACGTTTCTGTGCAGCTTTGCTCAGCAACATCTCAGACTGTGATGAGACATTTAATTACTGGGAGCCTGTGAGTACTACTCTCTGCTACCAGAAATCCTACACTGCTCTCTGTCCTGTCTCTGAGGGTTTTTCTAAAATCTTTGTGAGGATAATTTTTGTAATGTCTCTTTATATTTCAAACCAAGTTGCCTTTTCTCTTTCTCTCACTGTTTGTGTCTCTTATTTGTGTTTTGACAGATGCACTACCTGCTGTATGGCACAGGAATGCAAACATGGGAATATTCTCCACTGTACGCCATCAGGTCCTATGCTTACTTATGGTTACATGCTCTCCCTGCTTGTTTGCATGCCCATGTCCTACAGACAAACAAGGTAACTAATTTAAGGTCTCATTTTGACATGTGTTGATGTTATTTTTATTTTAAGGGAAAAAAGTACAAAAGGTTATTTTATGAAAAATAAAACTGTAAAATGTTTCACTGTGGGGCCACAGGAGTGTGCAATAGTTACAGACTTGTGTTATGACTGTTGCAGGTGTTGGTGTTCTACTTTGTACGATGTGTCTTAGCATTCTCCTGCTGTGTCTGTGAACTCTATTTCTACAAGTGAGTTTACCCTCCTTTTCAATGCAAGTGGCTGTTCCAGCACTTTGACTGTCAAATTTGGGGGTGATTATGTAGATAGTTTTTATATGCGCTATTGGTAAGTAACCATTTGGCTTGTGCGTGACGCAGGGCAGTTTGCAAGAAGTTTGGCTTGCATGTGGGTCGTCTGATGTTGGCATTCCTTGTCCTGAGCACGGGAATGTTCTGCTCATCTGCAGGTTGGTCAGATTTATACACTTGGTTAATCTATACTATCATTCTTTTAGTTTATAATTGCCTTCGTTGGTGTTTACCATCTAACTCTTTTAAATAACTTACTCCTGAACTGTATTTTCCTGGTGTTTTATTGTCAAATGAGCACGCTGGTTGAACAACATTAGCAGAACTGTGGATTATGTAATGAGAGTTAGGCTTTCCTGAGGTAACATGTTGAGCTGACGTGTGTCTGTGACAGGTTCCTGCTTTTTTTGTGATTCATCCTCCTCTTTTTTCTTTCACTGCAGCATTCCTGCCTTCATCTTTCTGTATGTATACAACGCTGGTTGCCATGACCGGTTGGTTTCAGGACTCAACACCATTAGCTATTTTGGGCGTGGCTGCGGGTGCGATTGTTGGATGGCCATTTTCCGCTCTGATTGGGTATGAATGTAAACTTAAATACCAGTATGTTTCCCCCACAGACATTTTTGGATTGCGTTGCTCTTAATGCATCTGTGGTTTATTTTCTCTGCAGGATTCCGATCGCCTTCGACCTGCTGGTGTTAAAGAGACAGTGGAAAAGTTTTATCACCTGGTCGGTCGTTGCTCTGCTTCTGCTGCTGGTGAGAATGTTTTTACAGAAGCATGTAGAACAAGTTACAATTTAGATTTAAACATACAAACTATTGGACTCAGGTGGATCTCAAATGGGTTGCTACTGAGTCTCAACTGCTCTGATCTTTATAAAAGCATCAGTGTATTATATTTTATATTTTATCATCTGTTTTTCAGAGGAGACGAAAACATACATTATCATGATGTGTATATATACTGTATAGATATTTCTTTTTAAATTGTATTATTTTTGTATTGCAAAATGTTTACAGAAAGCAGATCCCCTTATTTTGATCTTTGTTTATCTTGTTTGTTCTTCACAGGTCCCCCTGGTGGCAGTGGACTCTTTCTTTTATGGCAAACTGGTTGTAGCGCCACTCAATATTCTGCTCTACAATGTCTTTACACCACATGGACCTGATCTCTATGGTGATTTATAAAGCTCACTTTGCTATTGTGCTGTTTCCATTGCATTGGAATTCTGTTGGTTTTCAACTGTAGGGGACATACTCTTTATATTTTAAAGAGCAATAGTTGGTCACATAATTGGACCAGATTTGGTAATAGTTAGGTCCTGGCTGCGAACATTTGAACAGTCTCCACTCACACCAAGAAAACACGACTTTAACTAGACCTCATCAGTTAGAGTATCACAAGTAAAACACCAAGCTTGATGACGACAAGGATGTTTCCACGGGAAGTTTTCATATGCAGCCTAGTGATTCTGAATACAGCTTCAATTTGTTTTGGATTTTGCTTAAAGACAGTTCAAGTATACAGTGTATTCACTGTTACAAAGTTTTTAGTGGATTCCAAACTATCATAATCATTACTTAGTGTTTTGTCTGGTGTAATTAATTATTTTGATGATTCAAACTGGTACATTTTGTTTGAGGATTTTCTTGCAGTGACTGTTCTGCTATGATGCCATAGCTTTTGTTGAGCTGTAGTCATTTTCATGACTTGTGTTGTTGAACTTCAGGTACTGAGCCGTGGCATTTCTACTTTGTGAATGGGATCCTGAACTTCAACCTGGTGTTTGCTCTGGCACTGTTTTCCCTGCCACTTACCGCTCTCATGGAGACACTGTTACACAGGTTCAATGGTGAGGACTGTGTGTGTGTTTCATTAACCAGCACTAAAAAATTCGAATGTCCTGACTTGTGCACAGTTTGCAATGACAATGTTTTGTCCTTTTATTGTCTTGGTTTGTAGCTGTTATCAGGACAGGTGCCGTGAATGAACAAGACACAGATCAAATGTGCCACATGTTTAAAGAGTGTATGTTTACTGTTCTGTTCATTTTCAAAGTAGCTCCTCTTGTGTGATTTCACGTGCTTGCTTTTTCTGCAGTGCAGAACCTGGGCCGTCCATACTGGCTGACTCTGTCTCCCATGTATCTGTGGATGTTGGTTTTCTTCACTAGACCTCATAAAGAAGAACGTTTTCTGTTTCCCATCTACCCTCTCATCTGCCTCAGCGGGGCAGTAGCCCTCTCATCTTTACAGGTGTGGTTTGCTATTTTCCACTTCTGGCTTTTATGCAGTTGTCTGTGTGAGATGGTTTTATTAGCTTTAGGCCCTGTTAGTGTTGTAATAAATTACATTTTATTTCCCACAGAAATGCTACCACTTCTTGTTCCAGCGGTACCGACTGGAGCACTACACAGTCTCATCCAACTGGTTGGCTCTGAGCACAGTCGCCGTCTTCACAGTTTTGTCACTGTCTCGCTCCATCGCCCTCTTCAGAGGTCTGCGCACACAGATAATATTTTCCCTTGGCACTAGTGTCTGGTAATAACAGTTCAAGATAAAATTACATATATTTATTCTTCTGTCTACAGGCTACCATGCCCCTCTGGACCTGTACCCAGAGTTTCACCGCATCACCAAGGATCCGACTCTGCACTCAGTCCCAGAAGGCCGACCTGTCAGTGTGTGTGTTGGCAAAGAGTGGTACCGCTTCCCAAGCAGCTTCCTTCTACCACACAAGTCAGTATCCAGGATCACCACACAGGGTTTTAATGTTTAATAAAAAAAAAAAATGAGAGTGTGTGTTGTTAAATCATTTTCAGCTATAAAAGTGTCTCTTGTTGAAAGTTTTTTTTTCTAATCTCCAGCTGGCAACTGCACTTCATCCAGTCTGAGTTTAAGGGGCAGCTTCCTCAGCCATACGCCTCAGGTCCTCTGGCCACGCAGATAATCCCAGCTCATATGAATGACCAGAACCTGGAGGAACCTTCCAGATATGTAAGTTAGTCAGACACACGTTTGCATGTTTGGCATACAGGTACATTATTTAAGAGCATTTTAAATAAAAGGCCAATCTATGTACAGGTGGATTTAAAGCAGTGCCACTACCTGGTGGATCTGGACATAGATGAAGAGACGCCGCTTGAGCCTCGTTATTCAGCCAACAAAGACGAGTGGAGCATCATCGCTTTCAAGCCTTTCCTTCAAGCATCAAGGTATTCATACAAATACATAATGTGCAGGGAAATAGAACAAAGCTTTGAAATAAAGGTTTTTATATTAAAGAAAAGGAATAATATGTTGGATATTTTAAACAAACAGGTCCAGAGTAGAGACTAACAGGATTAAATCATTTCTCTTCTGCATACAGATTGTTGTAATTTAAAAGCTTTTTGTAATGGAGTATTTTCCTCGCAGGTCATCTCCTCTCCTCAGAGCGTTTTACATCCCATTCCTATCAGACCATCACACCACCTACAGGCGATACGTCATCTTGAAACCACGGCGGCAAAAGCAGCCTCGCAAGCGTTCCCATGGTTGATCTTTAAGCATTAACATGAAACAGATTTAAAAAAAAAAAAAAAAAACCTTACAGAAGAAATCAATCACTTCCCCTCAATACAGCTGGTATTTGCGTGTCAGTGTGCATGTGATTTGAAGTATTTGTCTCATAAAACATTTGAAGATATCAGACCCTTTAAAGACATCAAGTCTGCTTTTGGGCGAGTGTGTGTGTGTGTGTGTGTGTCCATGTGTTCATGTGTAAATGAGAATGAAGTAAAATGGTGTGTGTGTGTGTGTGTCCATGTGTTCATGTGTAAATGAGAATGAAGTAAAATGGTGTGTATGCAGCTGTTTATGGCAGGTATCAGCTGGACATTTGATCTAATTCTGTTTGGAAATGAATGTGTTGGAGTGGATGCACACGACAAGTTTACATTGATTTTTTTTTTAAGCGCAAAGACAAAGTGTTTTCTTTTCATACTGCACTGGAAAACCGTGGCCTGAATGGAAGAATGATTGATCTAAGAAATCATGTAGTGTTTGTCTGCACCTGAACTCGTATCTCATTGTGTGCTCTGCTGGGTGTTGAGTGAAAGTTTTGTTGGAGATGAGTGAAAGTGAGGTTGCGTTATTAATATAACTTGGAATGTTAATAAAAACTAATAAAATGATGGACTGTGACTACAATCCTGATATTTCCTTTTTTTTTATTGGGACTAAAATCATTCCACCACATGTTGACAGGTTCAATTCTAATCTCATTTTATTTGATTTTCTTATGTAACAAACATACAAACCACTCTCACTTACAGGAGAGATGACAAGGCATTATACATTCTGAATGAATAATATCGATGATGCTATGTTTTTATCATTCTCTTTAATATCATGCCGTCTTCTATGGTCAGGCTGCAGGCACTGAGGCTGAGCTCACTGGAGGTGGTGCCTCCTTCCCACTCAGTGTTTTTGACATCAATAAATAAAGTGTATCAAGATCTGGACGTCTCACAGTTTAAGGCAATGTCACAACACATTTACGGTACATAAAAGAAGTTATTCTGCCAAGCAAGGGCAGCATGACAAGGCCATGCAAACAGGCTGCTACACACATACTAACAAAGTTGCTCATGATCCATCAAATGTTAATCATACTGCAATGTGAAGAGGAAAATGAGAGATGACGGGAAAAAAGCGCCATCTAGATTAAATCATCTGTTTAATTTGAGCTTCTGGATGACGTAACATGTAGAGGGGTTCGTGTGAAGGGCATTGCACTAGTTTAGGATTGCACTCCTGTCATACTGATAGTTTAAGAAAATTATAAAAATGGATGCACCTGAGCTAGTTTTCTTTATTGCCAAACACTGATGACTACGTTATTATTACAGAGATTCAGGTGTGTGGTGCTAGTTTCAGGAAGTGTAGCCTCAAGCAGAAGAGATCATGTTCTGATCCCAGCCAACGCTGACTTAAATACCATTGCTTGAGGGTTTTTATTGGATATAACTCAACTCCTAAAAGATTTATACAACTGTAAACATACTTTAATGTGTAAAGTCAGTGGAGCTGCCATTTACAATTTCAGTAGTCTTTTCAGATATTTGTCTTCGAGACTTCTGGCTCCACCCAAGTTTAATAAAGGTGAAGAAACTGTGTCTTTAGTAGAAATAAGTTACAGTGAAAGCTGTAGGTATGGATTACTAAAAGTAACTTGGACACTGTTTGTCTGACAAGAAAATTGATGTTAAATAATATTAATATGATGCTCCAGTGCTGTGTGCACAACCAACCCAATTTCAATCAAAGCAATTACATTGAAGTAGATGCAGAGATCTTAGGGAAAGAAGTCACATAATGTAAGGAAATTAAACTCAGTCCAAAGGTAAGTCTTTTTTTTTTTTTTGTCATTTGGGTGAGCCAGTTCAAATATTGCACACAGACCTACAGGTTACAGGTTGAATTGTGGAGAAGTGACAAGAAAAAAAGAAAATATAATAATAGCATGTCCCCACCTCATTTCCACCCTCTAACCAGACAATTGTAACCACGTACATGCACAGTTGAGCCATTGTCTCATTTTCATTCACAATCACGCACACTGTTGTAAACACAATAAAGGAATTGTGAAGGGAATCAATAGTTTTCTCTATTGATCCATTCTTTCTCATTAAAATATCTCCTGCTGCTGTCAAGAGTCAGGCCACTTCTGTAGTAATCTAAAGTTGCTTGGTAGGATTTTCGGTTTCCGTAGGTTCCGAGACTGGTTTGGTAAATGTCCTCCTTGCCATTGGTGGTGTATGTCTGATAGAGGTCGGCCTTCACTGTGTGGCTTCCAGGCCTCAGTTTGGGATCATAAAGGTCACTCCCTGCTCTGATGCTGCTCTCATACAGTCCATGGTCCCCATACACACTGCTGCCGTAATGCTCGCTCTTTGTTGTACGACGACCAAGACTCCTGTCGTAAAACTCTCTGTGTCCAGTGCGACCCAGACTGCTGTCATTCAAGTCCCTCTTTCCTGAGCGGCCCAAGCTGGTGTCGCAGAAATCACGGTTTCCACGGCGGCCAAGGCTGAGGTCGTTGAGGTCAAAGTTAAGGAAACAGCTTTCTGTGCTCGCAAGTGTCACGAAGCCACTCTCTGTGTCCCGACCCCCTAAGTTGTCGTAGTCACCTGTCGGTGTGTCCGGGGAGGAGCATAAAAAAGAAGTGTTTTTGATGTTTGGACGGGCTGAAACCAGGTCATCATCCTTCTGGGAGCGAATGACGTTGTAGACGTCAGTGGGAGTCGGGCTGGGACAGAGTCCGGGGTCTGTTTGGCATACTTCTGATTTCTGCTGTTTCCTCCTTCTGTCTCACACACAGAGAAGTATAAAAAACAAGACACCTAAAGCATGAATGTAGAATAAAAGCTGAAGCAGACTATACTATTCATTATTTACATATAGCATGCAACAGATCAGAGCCTTTAAGTGAAAGCAATGAGGCTGAAAAACCTTCATTTTTCTCATTAATTGTTTTAATTCAATCGTTTTTGAGAAAATGTTATTGTCTCAGTAACAAATTTTAGCCTCCATGGTTTCTGAAAATTGAAAATTAAATAAAAAATAATTGCCCCCACACTGAGTGATATGATCCTGTTGCCAACTTGCCATAAATACTTGCTAGTGTGTTTTAACCCACTGCAAATGTACCATGTGCTCCTGTTTGTGTAGTGTTTGTGAAAAAGTGCACTGCCCCACTATCATTGCTTAGACATTTTGAGGAATGAAACTACAACTAACTAAAACCTCTGAAGGGTTTCAATAATGGGGCATCATGAGTGTCTGAAGATGGCTAAGAAAGCCAGAATGTAACGAAAGACAGTCTTTGACGTTGTTGGTTTTGGTCTTTTCATGCAATTTATTTCCAATAATAAACGTTTACATCAAATGTATACACTGGAATGTGGTGTTTACAGCTTCTTATTTCATCTGGTGTGTATTGGAAATGTTTGACAAAACTGATATTGACTCTTTAAAAATGTAGCCTGTATAATACTATTATCAAACTGTTCAAATGATATCAAATACAAGTTGAGATACTAAAGGTTATAAACATAGCTGACATAGAGCCTTTTGTCTTCGGCATTACTCGTCGTTTGTATGTAGCGTTTTGGATCCTCACCGTCTGGCAAGCAGTTTGAAGCAGCAGACTCCCAGCACTGTCAGCAACAGCAGGATGAGGGGAATGGTGGGAATGATGACGTAAACCAAATTCACAGCTGAAAGAATGACACAGACACCAGACATGCAGATTTAGTAACTGTTACGTAAGAGTAGTGAGTGTATACTCTTCATCTTCATTGAGGTTTCTCAGTATGACCTGTTCTTCTGTCTCTGTTTGGGTCATTTGGATCCCACGGCAGTGCAGATGATGGGAACACATCTGTAATGAAAGGTGTTCATGATGTTCAGACTGTCTCACTCTGCTCTCTTAACAGTCTACAAAAGTGAGTGTTAAGTCAGTGTTACCTGTTTGAGTGGAGTTGGGAGAAGGAGAAGGGTCCAGTGGCTTCTCTGAGGAGAAAAAGTAACACAGTCATCAATGTTCAGGTGGTTTATAAAGTTGGAGGTTGTTGAATCAGGCAGTACCTGCAGTGTACTTGCAGATGAAGTTGTTCTTGGTTTCACAATTGTCGTCGTTCCACTGGAACATATAGAGACCCCCCAGCCCGGGAGGAGCAGATGGTTGGTGATACATTACCACGCACACCTCGTAGCCGCATGACGGCTCATCCCAGTGCCAGTTCCTGCAGAACAATACACATGAATGCTATGACTTTTCTCAAAGCTGCTTTGTTAGATAGGTAACAATGACCCAAAATGTAACAGCTGGTCAATAATGTATCAAGATGCCGAGCCCAAAAAGTTAAAACTTTGCCCAAAGTGTAACAACTTCTTACATTTTGGGTTTTATTACATTTTTTAAAAATACATTTCAGGCTCAGCACTTTTGTTACATTATCGGCTAGTTATTACATTTCAGGTTTTATTATTATTTTTTTTTGTTTTTTTTTTAAATAACAATGTTATTACATTTCAGGTCGTTGTTACATATCCAGCTCTAACATGCCTTAATGGAAATCTTTAAAAGGTGAAATTAAAAACCATCTTGATAGTTTGCGGTACTGTCTGAAAAGTGTCTGGAGTGCTATTGAATGCTGTACGCCACATCATATTTGGTCTAATCAGTCTAAATGTGAACTCTTGTAATAGTGCTGTAGAAAAAACATGCTAACAGTCTATTTTTCCATTTTTCTTTCTGTAGCAACCCTCTGGTATAGTATCCACCTCATCACACAATCACCCAGTAAAAATTAACCAGTTCAGTGTTTCACTTCACCCACTGGCCCTTTTGCCCCCACCTAAATGTAGACTTGCTGCCGTCCAACCAGTAGTACTGTGAGGAGCAGTCCGAGCTGCTGTCCTCTTCCCCATGGGTACGACGAAGACCTATCCAGAAGTCTCCATCGGTGGGGCGGAGCTCTGTGATGAGCTGCTCTATGATCTTCTGCTCAGACGCAGACTCCACACTCAACAGCTGCCCTCCATCTCGTCTGCAGGCGAGCTCCGCCTCCACGAAGTTCAGCCTTCGTCGGAGCTCAGAGAAATAGGCCAGCTTGTAGCACGGCCTCCCTTTCCCTGCCTTGCACACACGTTGACCTGCATACACACACACACACACACACACACACAGACACTCACCTTATTATACAAGTTTTCTTCATTTTGTCCACATATAAAAACCATTAAATTTGCAGTCAGTGTTAGAGCAGTCACATTAAACAGAAAGTATGTTACTGTGGGAATTATTAAAATTCTGTAATAAAACACTGTTTTAGGGGAAGTGTGTTGCCTACCTCTGGCTTCAAATATATCTGCTGCAAAAGTCCAGCACAGAGTCGGGAGTTCAGACCATGAGGAAATCAAAGACAGATCCACAGTTGAATCAAGAGGTCACGTCTTTGTATTGTGTTGTGTTTTTGTGTGTGTGGTGCTTACCTGTAATTAGGCTTGTGGCTGCAGATGGATTGAAACTTAAAAGCAGGAGGTGGCAAAAGATTGCCAGCAGGTCCATCTTCCTCAGTTGTAGTCTGTTTGAAACTAAGCCTTGTATTTCAGTTTAGTCTTTTTCATTTCGCTGTCCAGTCGTCAGTCAGGTCATCGGGGGGAGTCCGGGTGAAGTCCGATAAACTCCACCTGATGCTCAGGGGCTGAGCTGAAGTGTCAGGAGGGGGAAAATGCTTAAAAAAAAAGGTGGAAGGAAAGGAAGGAAGCTTAAGAAAGGCTAAAGAGGCAAGTCTCCTGCTCTATCTGCAGAAAGAGAGAGTATGTGAGACAGAAGGAGGAGCAGGGAAAGGAGGAGAAAAGGCTGTGCGTGTTTGGGAGGGGGGTGTAATCTGTTAAGAGCAGTCTTAATGATTGGGAGAAGAGGCTGCATCGATCGCAAGACATCTAATCATGCAAGTGCTTCTCATTGTAAACGCTGACAAGAGGCAGATTTCACTCCTTCCTTTATTACTTAGGCTTTAGGTATTATCATTACAAAAGTGTTACATGAAAATGATCTCCTCTAACTCGATCAGAGATATTTGAAAATATTACTCTCGGGTCTGCCGTGCAGTATTCTCACCTAATGTCCAAGAGGAGGAACAGGCCATGCATTCTTCTTCTTCTTTTTAGTATTAAAGTTTGTAAAAACCTGGTTTCCAATGTTAAATACATACATACCAAGTTGATATCTTTTATCAGGACTGTGCACGTGTGGTTTCAATCAAGCAATCAACATTACAACAGTTGTCAAGTCACTTTATTTTTATTGTTCCATGGTAAGACATGACCTTTCCCTTTATAAACCAATAACATGATGCATATAAATTGTCCTGTAAAAAAGAACAAAATAGTTGTATTTTGTCAAAGAGAATATGGTGTTTGTGTGATCCATCATTCATAATAGGAGTTGACTGAGAAAAAGTTTTATTGTCTGTGAAATTAAGTCTCACATTGACCAAAAAAGGGTAAACTTACAACAAACAATGACAGCACATAATCATATAGTATTTGTGTATATAGTTGTAGCTAGAAGAAAATGAATGTGATAATGTTATTGGGACATTCTGGCACCTTCCTCTTCTCTTTTTCTTGCCAACAAAAAGAAAAAGTGTCAGAACATAAATAATTACTATGCAACAGCCACTAATTAACATTATAGATCTTTTATTAGACTTAAAAGATAAAATTTGTTAACTGGTGAAATTTAAAAGTGAAACCGGACGAAGCCAGGCGAGCTGTCTCCCCCTGTTTCCAGTCTTTGAACTGTGTAGTCAGTACTGACACAACAGTGTTATCTCAACCTTTTGTTTAATATTAGATAAAATATAAGCATTGTTGTAGTTAGTTAATTTCAAAAGCTCATATTCACATGTCAGATTATTCAGATGAATATCTTATTGCAGTTTATTAACAGGCGAGATTTTCCCAGCCATCTATACATAAATCATATTCAATGATCAGCAGAAGCCGTGGATGCATGTGCATGTGATCTGCTTTTCAGAGCTGAAATGGAGGAAAAGTGTATGTATGCAGTTCTTAATGGTAGTAATTTCTGAAATGGCCCATAAGGTTGATTTAGGGCTCGCAGAGAGACAGATCAGCCAGAGTTTAAACAGCAGGATGCTTCATCAGGAATATGCTGTGTGTGCTAGCGCTGAATGGGCAGAGGGAGAAGAGAGAGGCTGCCCTGAAAATACTGTCCTCATGCGTGCTGCTCTATCCAAACACTGCTAATCCGTTTAGGCGTAGATTGATTTCAGTCATAGGGTTCAGCTTTGTTTAAATTGAAGCTGGGGAATGAAGCTCTGGCCTCACTATGATGCTCCAAACAATAAAAGAGAAGACAGAGAGGTTAGTACTCTGGAGGGATCCAATAAGGAATGGACCTCGGTTTAAATTTCCTCCTTGTTTA
This sequence comes from Pseudochromis fuscus, assembly GCA_900323345.1. NCBI lineage: Eukaryota > Metazoa > Chordata > Actinopteri > Pseudochromidae > Pseudochromis > Pseudochromis fuscus. The sequence continues at coordinate 45,051 of OOFC01042828.1, forward strand.
CAGCATCTGAGACCAAGAGAGGGTTTCATTCAATTAGCCCTCTCCCATTCGTCCCTCCTATCACATAGTCTGTCTTCTTCTGTCTCTGCCTTCTTCTCTCATCCCACTGACCTCCTCCCTCTCTCCCAATTAGTTAAAGGGAAACCAGATGAATGTTCCCATGGGAGGCCAGTATATCACTAACCCAAGGCACTGCCACACACATGCAGACACTCCCTCATGCACAAGATTGGCAGAGGAACCTAATATTATTGTTGAGAATTCACCAATGTTCTCTGATGTCACAGCCAATATGCATTAGTAAAGAGAATTGCTGAACATACATTTTACACTGAGGCAATGCCAGATAGTTACAAGGTAAATAACATGATTTGAAGCCATAAACTGGCTCTGACCACAACAAGTCACTTGTAATTTAATGGTCTTGTTTGTTTGTGGGCAGTAAAATTACAATGACTGACAAATTCAGTTCATTTCCATCCTAAAGTCAGAGAGAGAAAGGAAAAACTTAATTACACACCAAAAAAATAACTTAACTTTCCATTAAATTCAATTTGGATGATCTGAGTTTGGCATGCTGCCAGTCTGAGTGTCCGCATTGCGTACGCTTTCACAGAGCTGGAACTGGGCCTGAGTCACTGACCTGGGGGGAGCTGGACGGCTCTATCAGCAGAGCTGAGCGTCCATAAAAGAGTTGAGATGAAACCTTTTAATTGATTTTTTATGTAGTTTGGATAAAAAGCTTGAAAGAAGGAAATTGTTCAATAACTTGTTATCCCAAAGGCAACATTAAGGATCTGTTACTGTCTCATACAATCAGTGTGAAACTATATTTTTCTGTTGATTTGTATCTTCTTTTTTCTTCCATCGTTGACTTTTGAACATAGCCCACATTTTTAATCAGATTAAACATCATATCAGAAATAACTAAATAATCTTACAGAATAGCAATACATCTGCAAACTCTGTCTAACAGGGACACTATTTTTAATTTTTCTTGAGAAATGTGGAGATTTACAGATGCTACTTGATTAACTACAGTTAGAAATTTGTCTTTACTTATTTTAGGGGAGTATGTGGAGATCACCATGATTTTACAGAACTCTCATAACCACAGTGCTTTTCTGCAATGCAAACAGAAGAGCTGATAAATATTGTTATTGGATCTCACTCCACAAATCCCAGTGTCATATCTGGTAGCCTGATCGTTTCCACCTGCTGTTGGTGAGAAATCTCTTGTTGACTCTCCTCCTCACTGCCGCCAGGTCATGAGTGAGATAACTGTGCTTGTCATTTATGGGAGATGATGTCTGTTTGTTAGTTTGTTTTGGAAGATGTGAGCTGTGTGTGATCCAATCATTATGAAACTTTTACTAAATCCCTCTAAAAGCAGTCGAGACAAGGTAGAGGCAATATGTATGAAATATCAGTTCAATACTGTGATTTTTATAATTTTATAAATAATTATTGAATTATTGGATAATTATAATTTAATATTTTAACCTAAAAAATTCACAAATCTCCGACATACCTGACATTACCAAGTTCTATTAATTAATTTGCAGCATGATCGACAATGGCTTAAAAACAACCCATTTTATACACAATAAAACATTATTAGACAAAAGAGACTGTACATACCATCATATCTCCAGAGTTTGTTAAACACTGGATTAGTTTGTGTTCAAAGACACCAGTAAACTGTTCACAGCTGGTTTGTTTATGCTGGTGAAAACATGCTGAATACATTGTCTAGCATTGGCTAGCCTAGCATCCACTTGCTTGTCGGGCAGAGCACTGGGAGAGATGGCTCCATCTGGGCCAATAGACCGGAGTGTACTTATAGTCTGGAAGTTGGATAGTGTGTCTTGAACTTAGTGTTTTTGTTGAGTCACTAAATTGAGTGATTTAATTGTTGGAGAGGCAATAGTTTGGAGTTTTACTATTATGGCTTTGGGGTTGCACTTTGTTTTAGATAGATGATTGGAGCGTGGCATTTCTCTTTTCTTTTTATGGAACAGCTCTCGCTTTCAGTTTGGTCTTTTTTTGTTTTTCCAAATAAACTATTTAATTTTAACAACCTGCTTTCTTGGTTTCTTTTTCATCCTGGCTTAAAAATCATTGTTACATCTGGCTGATCTCTTAGACCACTCTGGGAATTTAACAAGAGAGGATACAGTGCAGAACAGCTGACACTGTTTACATCACTCCAACTGTGTATTTTGAGAAAGGGTGGTGCCAAAAGATTTTTGCTAATTAAAAAAAAAGACCGTGTTTTTTGTGCTTGTGTATGCTTTTGATAATAAAACTTTCATTGATGATAAACTTGATTCTGAAAATAGTTTTTTTTTTATTGTTGAAAAAGCACTGAATGATTTCAACCATCTATGCATCAATCACAAAAATAACATCAGCAAATTACTGTAGGTTAATATATTTAATTTTTCAAGAACATAAGTGGTGCGTAGTCCTGGGTGTCATCTCCGAGGATAGACTTGAGAAAAGGCACAACTCTGAAAAGATTAATGTGGAAATCTCTGGAGTCGTCCTGTGACTCAAAAAGACCCCCTGACTTGCACAGGCTCTTGGTTCCCCAGCTGACCAGTCCCACCTGGGAAAGAAATTATGTTACACTCTCAACAAGAACATGTATGGTCACATTACATGAGAAAGGACCTATTGTGCTCATTTTCCAGTTTGTATTATAATCCTGGTCTCTTTGGTTTTGCATAGACCCCAATTTTAAAAGGTTTATATTGAGCTCATAATGGAAATCTGAAATCATTTCATCCTTTGTGTGAAACAGGCTGTATTGATCCCCTCCTCTCCCGTCTCAGGAGCACACTTTATTCTGATGGGATGTCATGGAGACTGACAGGAGACAACTCGCCAACATGGGACCATAGACAAAGTAACTGTGTTCACTGTAAACCAGAGGTACTCAACCCTGGTCCTCGAAGGCCGCCATCCTGCATGGTTTGGATGTGTCCCTCTTCCTACACACCTGATTCAATGATCAGGATCATTATCAGGCTTCTGCAGCGCTTGATGATGAGCTGATCATTTGAATCAGGTGTGTTGGAAGAGGGACACATCTAAAACATGCAGGATGGCGGCCCTCGAGGACCAGGATTGAGTACCCCTGCTGTAAACTTTTCAAACCAGTGTGAACATGTTTGAGTCTAAAAGCAGACAGTGCCATGTGTAGTATGAACAGCCAACATTGTAAAACTGTACTCAGAACAGAAATGAGCATAATACGTCCTCTTTAACTCATTTCAGTCTGTTGATATTTGCCAGCAGGTCATACTAATATGAGGGAGACACTAGCTGTATACAGTTGTGTACCTGTATTGTTCGATGCTCAAAGTCTTTGAACACAGCACCACCAGAGTCACCTGTCCCAAGAAATACACACACACTCAGTTACACACAAAAGGGTGGACCAGAGTTGTTGATGGATGTATGATGATGTGTATATAATGTGAATATAACAGAGGGAACATACCTGTACATGCTATATGATCTCTGTAATGAATCCGACCACCGGTGCACAAGAAGTTATCGGTCACAGCCTCCTTGGGATCATCTGTTGTTATGCCCGGTGCGTTTAGTGCATGTTTGATGCATTCATCTCTCTGCATTGGATTGTTGGAAAAACATTTATGATGACTTTTAAGTTTTAGGTGAAAAATGGATTTAAAAAAAAAAAAAGCAAGTAAAAACTCAATAATGTAAAACTCACATTATCACCAAGCTTTGCATGAACATCTTTTTTCTCTATTTTTCGTTCTTTCTTGGTCAGGAAATTGAGATATTCGATATGATTCTTAAACAGAAGCTGCTCTGTAAATAGAGAATACAGAAATAGATTAACATGTAAGTTAACTACAGGGCCACTAAACCAACAGAGGAAAACTTGATTCATCTTATCTTCTGCCTGAAATCAATTTCTATTTGTTTCTAAAAGTCACAAAAAAAACAGCTCTATTTAAACTTTTGTTCATTGTAGTATTTATGAAGCTGTGTGATGATGTCACCACACCTTGTTCCAAACAGGTGGAAGTGCCAACCAGTTTTAGAGCATCACTGGTCTCCTGGGTACAAGGTATGCAGATGGGTCTGAAAAAAAATAGTATCATCATTATCACTATTGTTATTATTTCAAACAAGGTAAAAGTGTTTCACTAATGAACCCACAAGCAGAACAGACAATGTAAGATGTTTGTTAGGTTAAGTTCTTACCTAACGTTTGTGGAGATGTGGACAGCCTCCACCAGCTGAATGAGAGCCACATCATAGTCGTAGAACTCCTTCACACCCTTATTCGCTTTAGAAGAAACATTGTAATTTGGGTGTAGCTTGAATGTTTTAACACGTTTCACTAAAAAAAGAGAAAGAAATCATCTGTGTTAATGCTACAAAAGTAGAGGATGGCAATACTCTTTAAAGATAAAACACATTTATCATTACCTATGCCATGTCCATCATCAATTTCAACTGTGACGTCCTCGGGTAAATCACCAAATGTGAAGCAGTGAGCGGCGGTCAGGACAAACTTTGGGGTCACCAGAGAGCCGAGGCATTTCTTCGTCGTTTTCTAAATCATGTAAGATGTTTGAAATTCACATATTCAGCTTTGCAAATACGATTTATTGCTAAATTGAGGTGAATAAAATACTGAAAGTCTCACCGAATTAAAGATAAATGCCAGCCATGGATACAGTTTATCAGGGTCATTGCCTGTTACATTGTAAAGGCCACATAGACCTGTCACCTCATCTGCATCTGAAAAACAACAACAAACGCATACTGTTGAAAATCAGTTGTTCATGGTTATATCGCTATACAGTAAAGAGTCAATGTTGAAACAAAACATTACATTTAGTTTGGGATTCAGTGTCTCAAACCCATTATATTATATTAAATTACAGTACACTGGGTCAGTGGGATACTTTATCATATCTGTCCAACCCTGCTACATCAGCGGTGTCAGGTTAGATCAAGAATAATGGCTCTGCCTGCCCCCGCGTACTTTAGGAAACAAGAGAACGATGCAGGCCTCCAGTTATGATCATATATCTCTCCTGTGTCGAATTAGTGCCGGGTGATGAATGCCAGAGGGAATACTAACACAAAACATTGCTGAACTACAAAATAATGATTCACACAGCCTTCTGCCTGTATTTTCAAGCATGACTTACCAATTATTTCATCAAAGATTTCTTGTATCATTTTAAAATCTGTCATTCTGAAGTAATGTCTGCCTCCAGTCCCTGCTGTGAGGGGCATCAGGTCTTCAGCAAAGACATCAGCTCCGATGGCAAAAATATAAATATCTGAGACAGAATGAAATATAGCACAGTAAGTTGGTGTTGGTGTTTTAATTTGATACATTAAAACAGATTATTCAGTAAAGCTGTTGCACTGTAAACTCCAATTCATCCATAAAAGAAAAAATATTAAGCAAATTAACTTTTTATGTTACATATCAGCAAATGTTAATTTTAGAGCTCATGTGCTAAGATTGATAAAGATGATATAGCCTCATTTGATCAAGTTGAAATAAAATCTCATACATTGTGCACAAAGCAGGTATTTAATACTCGACAACATCAGAAAAAAATTAAATATTGAAATTATTTTCTCACTCAGTAAAATTCACTATTTGTGTTCACACTGCAGGGTTGTGATGAACAAAATTTGAATGAAATTTAATTTCCTACTTTTTTGTACCTTTATAATACTGTAGTACATATAATTTAATAAATGTTACTGAAACCTCTGAACACACAAATCATTTCACTGTGTGCAAAAACAAAATTCCTGTCACATAAAGACTATTTGACGCTGTTTATTTATATGATCTCTAAACTTTCATGTTCTAGACTTAACTAAAAAGTTATTCCATAAAACAAATAGGTGGACTGAGTGAGATTTACATTGTGACAAAATGTTGTATAACTTTAAAATGTCAAATGTCTGTGAGGAGGAATCCACAACGGCAATGAGGTTGAATCATTAAAGTCGAGATTACAGACATCTGCACAAACCAGATAAAAAAAATAAATAAAAATTCACCAAGAAATTCTTCTCTGGGATGGGCGTTCTTGTCACTAGTGTGGTTCATGTACACCGTGTTCTTTATTTTTTTCACAGTTGGCACAGGTGATCCACCCATGTTGTAAGCACCTGCAGTGAAAGACAACGTGTTAAAATAAAGACCAATGACAAAACATTTTTAACAGTTTTAAACTTAATTAGCATAAAGTTCAGATTATGTTAGATAAGATTCAATTATTTCTCTAGATATTTCTCCTTAAACTTCTTTTAAGGCGGCTGTGGCTCAGGTGATAGAGCAGGTCGCCTGTGAATCGTAAGGATCTGGGTTCAATCCCCGGCTCCTCCTGTCCACATGTTGAAGTGTCCTTGGGCAAGACACTGAACCCTAAGTTTCTCCCAATGGTGGCTGCCGCCTTGCATGGCAGCTCGATAGCCATTGGTGTGTGAGTGTGCGTGTGTGAATGGGTGAATGAGTTGCCTTGTAAAGTGCTTTGGGACCTAGCTTAGGTCATGAAAGCGCTATATAAATGTACTCCATTTACCATTTAAGGGTTTTTAACTTTCCTTTATACCTCTTTTTAGCCCTGGTTTTATCCAAGAGGTTTTTGTCTTATTTTATCCTCCCTTTTATTTTCTCTTTTATTTCTTTTTATCATTTTTTATGTCCAAATTTGTGGATCCAAGGGCATTTTTATCGCATTTTCATTTACACTGTTGTACAGTCAGCTCATGTTGGCTTTTCATTGTTACATTTGTGCCTGATGTGGAAGGATGGACGCATGAACCTAAACTGCAAAACAAATCTATGGGTATCAATAAAGTAACCTTGAACCTTAAACCTTGATTAAAGATACCAGATGTCATGTTAACATTCAGTCCAGTCTTTATGCTAATGTAATCTATCTAGCTGCTGGTTGTGTCTTCATCTTCCCATAACTATCAGCATGAAAGCACAAATTTAAATCAAACCATTCCTGTAAATAGATGTAGTGTGAATATTTAAATTTTCCAGCACTGACAGAAATTGTGTGATATTACCGTCTGTGAAAATGATGATGACATGATGATGCTTTTTAAAAACTTCGTCTCCAACTCGCTTCTTTATAAGAGACATCCGTTCCCAGAAGGTGTGGAAGACGAGGCTCAGATCTGTTCCAGTGTTTGAGTTTGCTGGTCGAAACACACAAATACACTTTGTATAACACTGAGTTCAAGCTGTGTACTGAAACCGTGCAATAACAATATCTCTGTGTGCAGGACTCACGCTCGACTTCAAAGCTCTCCACAGCGTTCTTGACTTCGTTGCGTGTCACTTCACGATCAAAAAAATCAAGAATGTTGAAAACCTCTGTTACTTGAGAGGAGAAAAACACAACTTCATAGTTTGGAGAAACAGTAAAGGATGAAATCTGTGGAAACACAAAGCAACATAAATCAGTTACGCCAAACGTGGATGATCTCGATTGAACTTTTGACACATCTTTGTAAACACATGTTAAACTTGTGCAATTGGTGTGAAATATTTTGCTAATGCAACATCTCCTTATGTTTCAAACTGCTTATGGTTGTTATTTTGTTGAGTAATTGATGCATTTATCAGCAGAAAGCACATCCCGTAGTGTGCATTGACAACAAGCCAAAGGACTCGTGCCAAGAAGCATCAGTCAAGATTATGATTTGTAATTCATAATTAAATTTACTTCTAATGGGCTGTTGTGCTGGCAGCCAAAATGGATGAGATTAAGTGTGTACATGTTTTGTGTACATCGTGCCAAACGTGCTTCTAAAAGTGTGTCAGAGACAACAAAAGCTTCAAGCTAATTCAGGCACTTTGACCACCACCAACAGTCGGTTGGAGTATATGACATTTTTAACATGCCATTTTATTTTTTATTGGATCAAGTGATTGATTAAAAGTCCAGACAAGTAACACTGACCGCTGTATTTCTTACATATTTTAACAGCTCAGCAAAATTATTGCCAGCATCCATCAACAGCCGTCTGTAGTTTCACCCCACGTGCATCCTTAGACCTCTAAACTGAGGCCCACAATCAGCAAAGCAGGCCTAATATAACTCCAGTCCCAGCACAATGTTGCTGACTGTTTGCAAATTCAGCAAATTGTAAGACGGCGAGAGTTCTGGGAGAGTAACTTTCAGTATATACTGCTGCTTCCTTTTGGATAAAACCTGCTCTTGTTTCTTACCTTTGTTATAAGTTTTGAGATAGCCTCTCTTGCACTAATGATGTGGTCCTTTTCAATGCTTTCAGAAATATCCACAGCAATATAGATGTTGAGCGTCCCATTTTTTGAAATCTTAATGCTTCTCCCCTGCTGTGTGTCATCTAAACAACAACACACACAAAAATATTGTTGCTATACACATTATAATTATATTTCATATAATTTTGTGTACAAATCAAAGTAAGACAAAGGAGAATTGTGTGTCATTATGCAACAATTTTAATAGAATTAATAAAAAGTAACATAACTTTTTTTTTTTTTTTAAATTATCGCTCTTC
>OOFC01042828.1:53656-71319 GCA_900323345.1 Pseudochromis fuscus
TTATCGCTCTTCTGTTTGGTTTCTTACTAGACTATCATGCTGATACATACTGCCAATAATCAGAGTACAAACTTACCAACGGACTGTGAAGTAGTAAGGTCTTTCATTGCACCACCAAATTCCTCTGAAACCTCCTGTGGAGTGTCATAGGTGTATTTGTCTGCAAGAGGATGAACCACAAAACAGAGGTTCAACAAGATGAAGTGATACTAAAGTAAAACCCTGCAGGTAACAAACAGCAAGTTAATGAACCAGCCCACTGCCCCTCACTGAAACAGCAACTTCTACTGGTTGTCCAGGACGTGTATCTAACCCATAATCACAATAATCTTAACATCTCCCACTGAAACTTCTTGGCAGCTATACTTGCAACAGGCAAACAAACAAATGAATAAATAAATAAATAAATACTGAAACCTCAGTTTGTATCAGAGGAGGCACATTAAAGTCTACACAGTTGTTACAAATCGAAAGAAACCTGCATCAACCTCTTTGTAGGTCTATATGATAATTTTCTATCAATGGCAAAACTATGAGTGCTAACAACAGGTTTCTGTCTTACAGTAGCATGCTGGCTCTTTCCCGGTCCACTGGCCGTTCTCCAGACACACTCTTTCACTGGATCCCACCAGCAGCAGGTTGTTGTTGCAGGTGTATGTCACTTTGTCATCAATGTCAAATATGTTCCCTGTTCTTGAAGCGCCCGGTGGGATACCAGGATCAGCACAGTTGTCCCAAGCTGTGGTAAGAGATGGAGAAAAAATAGAAAAGATAAGACATACAAGGGCAACAAAACAGAAGAGAAATTATTGTTAGATTGTTAGAACATAAGAACCAATGCAAAAATATTAAAGGATACAAAATCTTAAAAAGTACATACCGTATTTTCCGGACTATTGAGCGCACCTGTCTTTACGCCGCACCTGTCTATAAGCCGCTATTGAATTTATTCAAACAGTTTCATGTGGTCCACTCTGACCGGGTCTGATGTGACGAGGCTAAATGTATCGGCGGCATGGAGCATGCTAGCTTGTAAAAAGCTAACGAGCTTGGTGCCGCAGAAACTGAGCCACAGCTTAAGCCGCAGGGTTCAAAGCGTAGGAAAAAAGTAGCGGCTTATAGTCCGGAAAATACGGTAAGTGTGTAAGAAAAATACAAAAACACTGGTTTAATATTAAGCAATTCCTAAATTTTAGAAATTCATGACACTGTTTATATAAAATCTACAACAGCAGCACAACTGATGTAAAAAGAAAAAAGTGGAACATTTCCCTCTGATGTGTAATGGAGTAGAAGTAAAAAGTAGCTTCAAGTGAAAATACAAGTACTTTAAAAATAACTAAAAACCCTCTTCACTGCTGTTCAGGACTCACAGTCACGGCTGCAGATGGGAGTGGAGCCGTTCCACTTCCCGTTTGTCATGCAAACACGTCTGGATGAGCCTCGCATTGTGTATCCAGAGTAGCACTCATATGTGGTCTCGTTGCCCACAAAGTACTTCTCCTGAGGCGGGGACACATTTCCATTCTCCAGCACGTTGGGGTCTGGGCATTCAACAACTGAGAGACAAAATACACCAGCAGGCAAAGTGAGAAACATCATGTTATGGTCTTTGGATTTTTATTTTTTGGTTTATTTCTTTGAGTTTTTCTTGAGTTGATCCATTTTCTGTCTATGTTTCATTGTCTGTGTCTCCTCTGTCTTGGTTTTCCTTGTCACTCCTGTTTTACTTTGTTAAACACTTTGTGTTATGTCCAGTTTGACTTCATGTCTTTGTTCTCTTGCTTTCTGTCTGATTGAGAGCTCTGTCTCAGTGTATCTCACCTGTCTCACTGCTGTGCTCATCTGTGTCTTGTCTGGTGATCACAGCTCCCTCACAAATACTGCCTCTGTCTTGGTTGCTTTGTCTTTTTTTGTATTTTTATTGGATACTGCTTGGTATTGTTGATCCTGACAGCGAGTGCAGAGCTTTAAGTTTAATGAGTGTTGCCATTAAACTCTTGTTTTTGTTTTTTGTTTTTTTTAACCTCTTTTGCATCCGTGTGTTCTGTACATCAAATCAAATCAAATCAAACTTTATTTATACAAAAAGAAATTGTAATTCAAAGTACTATTTACTATTTACAGCACATCATTGTCACATTACTCACCCCTGCACCTCTGACGTGAGAACTTTTTGGGTGCTGGTTTCCATCTGCTGTTCTGCTGACACACACGACTTGAATCCGGGTATGGATAGTAACCATCATCACAGTAGTAGACCAGCACACTGCCACGCTGAAACTCCTTGGTCAGTATAAAACGACCCCCTTCAATTTCCAAACCGTCCTCTGTGCAATCACACCAAACCTCACCTCCTGAAATGAAATGAGAAGGTCCTCTCCTGAGTTGTGAAAAACATTTTTACAAGTTGACAAGTGCAAAGTAATGACTAAACCTTAAATTTCACAGAATGCTCCTTTAATACACAGCCAGATGTGTTACTGCAATGTGGAAAAACAGTGCTTACAATACCATTAAGGCTTTTAATTTTGGTTTACTAATATTTGATATTGTTGGTGTTTTAGTGAAATCAAAATTTGTATTGTTTAAAGTTGTCAGTAGCCCATATTGGAAACATGAAAATATTTTATGTCAATGAAACTAAGCAGGTATTTGGACTGGTTAATATTTTTCCACTGGAATTTTGTCGTTGGTGTTACAGTCATTATGAATAATGATTTTTAACAGCAATTTAAGTTACAAATTTCCATGTTTACATTACATTAGTTTTGACTGTTCTGGAAAATTCTGTTTATATTATTTTCAAATATTTTTTCACTGTGAACATTTATCATTTTTTGTGTCTAACTTCATGGGAAAAATGCAGCAAACATAAGTATATATACAAACACTTGGAAATTCAATATTACAGTTAAAATATTAATATTTTCTCTCACCCATACAGAGGAGACATGAGAGCACCGCAAGCCAACTCCAGTGGACAGAAATTCCCATGTTGACCCTTGTGGAACAATTTGAAAATGAAATGATTTTGCAGGAGCAGTGGATTTTTGTCAGAATGGGGTATGAGGTTCAGAGAGAGGCACTAAACAAACACCATCCTGGTACTTATTAACTTGATGACTAATAAAAGGAGATCAATGGGTGTGTGTCACAAAAAACTTGCACTTTTCACAGTTTTATCAGTCTGTTTTGTCTATCTGTCGCTTACTGTATTAGATATGGTACTAGGCAATAACGGCAGTACTAGTTTCAAAAGTCTTTCTATAAAAATGTGTTGTACATCCTGACCTTAAGTAGGCCACAGGTTTGTCATTTTCACTCCAGGATTTCCCACCATGTGTAAACACAAAATCACATGAGTAACCAAAAAAAACAAAAAAACCCCACCAGTCATTGTGAAACCAAGACAAAGTACAAACGTTTGCTTCATCATTTCCCAAAACCTGGAGGTAATGTAGAGCACTGGTTATTGATCTGTTGATAAATTATTGATTTAACAAGTTGTCACGCCAGACCAGTTTGACGGTAGCTCTAGCAGACCCTTACATTTCTTTAATTTGTTTTGCTGTTCTTTAGTCAACTAATATGCTGGTATTCTTTATCATTATCAATTAAACATGTGAAGGCACTGTGAGGAGTTAGTCAGTAAGAAACAATTGAAACATCAGTCGGGCACAACATGGAAAATAAAGCTCTTAGATTTTTGTGTCCAAAAGTATCAGTTTAATGGGCTGCATACCATGAAATATACGAAACACATTTATGTTTCCAAGGGTATAAACCATTTGACCTCATGGCATTTTCTGTTGCACTAACCTCCTGACAACCACATTTAAGGTAGGGCTTGTGTAAAGTTATCAGTAGCCTATCTGGTCTGTAGCTTTACACATTTGGACACTTAATTGTAGTTTAAGTTTGGTTTCTGAAAACCTTGAAACTTCTTAATCCAAGGAAAATATTCAAGTTCTTATTTTGCAAGACAGGACTTTTTTGTACATATTTATGACATTTACACTGCAATTTCAGTAGCCACTACAGTCCTATTTTAAGACTCAGAAGTTTCATTTGTAACAATTTTGTGTTATTAACAAAGTTGGAAGACTGTGCAGTTTTACTATTACTGAGCATTTATTACATTGTGCCTATCGTGATCGACAATTATCTTGAGTTATACTATATTTGGAAACAATATATAATGACAAATTATATAATGAGATGACAAATGGTTAATAGACGGGACAAGAGAGAAAACATTGTTAAAGATACGTTTCTTAATTATTTGTATCTTTTTTGTTTGTGTTTGCGCTATTTTTGTCGATTTATGCTTTATTGTATTAGTTTACTTTTGCTTCATTTAGTTCAAGCTGTGAAGCAGTGACGCCGCAGTGGCATAGGGGGCGACAGGCACGAACAAGGAATGGACTGAGAAAAAAAGCGTAGAAGAAGAAAAGCCGGAAATGGCGTCAGGTAGGCGTGCTCACCAGTGACACAACAACGCGCCAAATTTGCGTCTATTCTTTGAAGTCGCTGCATTAGACACATGAAAAACTGTCTAATCTTTGCGGACAGATACATGCTGCTGTAAAAAAAAGTGTGCAGGTAAGATTAATGATTTAACTTGTTGTCAACAACGTAACTCACCGTTTTATCCTGTTTTTTTTCGAGTATCATTACATTTAACAGTTAGGTTTACAGTTTGACACACTTCACATGTAGAGCTGCTAGACACAGCTTATGGGTTACAGTGTCTCGATTAGGTAGAATAAGACATTGGAATAAATATTAGAATGTGAAATGTTGTTTGTCCCTGTGTGTGTGTTTCTGACAGCCTGATTCATACTGTGTGTTTATGTCTTCAGCATGGCGGTGCCTTTTGTGCAGGGCTGGGACCTTGTTCAGACACTGGGAGAAGGAGCCTACGGAGAGTATGGAATATTTTAATGTCTAAAATATGTAGTTTGTCTCAAGATTTCCCAGAATTATCATGAAGGGGTTTTTTTCTGTGTCATTGGCAGATGGGAAGGGTTGAAGTACCAGAAATGTTCCTCTGATGAGCAAGAAATCAAGATTAGAGCAGCATATTTCTGCAACTTGGTCACTGCAGCACGTTGTTTTTCGTTTCAATTTGAACATGTCAGTGAGATAAATCTGAACATTAACAAACTGAAAACAAAAAGCCTTTCCTCGTGTACCTACTGGACTATCGAAACCAAATGTATCTACCCTAAAAATGCCACATCTTGTTAATGCTTGCATAACAATTACAGACTTTTAACACACAGTTCAGTAAACTGGAGGAAAAACGCTGTTGCAACATCACTACACAGTTCAGTCAGACGGTTTGTCTTGTTTATGTGACCTTGTGTTTTTACTGGAAGGACTGACAGAGTCTGTGACTGTGTTTTCTTTTGCTGACACTGGTTTGTTCTTGAGCAATATGTAGCCATTTTTCTGGGTTACACAAGAATAACTTGAAAGATACTGAAGTGCAACAAACATGTAAATATTGTCACATTTACCTTTCTAAATGATTCACCACTGTGATCAGACCTCATGCCTCTCTTAATTACGGTGTTTATTCAGGCTGTCACATGTCTTTACCTCTCAGTCAAGACAGACGAGCCCCTGAGTTTGGTTTTGTCTGAGGTTTTTTTTTTCCCCCTCTCACCAAGCGCTTCCTCAGGGGATTGTTGGATTTTTCCTCAGAATCAAATAGATTAACAACAGTGTAAAGTATTGACCTGACTATGTGAAGTATCCCTGATGGGTTTATTGTGATTTGGAATAAAATTGAATTGAATTGTGCTCTTTCATCTAGTTGGTCTTTTCTCTTTGTGGTCTCAGAGTGAGGCTGCTGGTGAACAGACAGACGGAGGAGGCGGTGGCAGTGAAGGTGATCGATACCTCGCAGGCTAAAGAGTGTGCTGAAAATGTCAAGAAGGAGGTCTGCGTCCATAAGGTTGGTCGGTTACCTGTAGTAAAGTTAGTATGACCCAAAGCATGTTGGTATTATTCAATCTGACTTTAATGGCATATTGAAGTAGCTGGAATAGAAGCGCTTCACACTTCTAAGTGATGCTTGTAATACATAGTGATCAGTTTCATTAAATCGTAATCATAATGGTCCTGTAGGAAAGTTATGACCACACACTGGAACTGCTGGTCTGATGTCTATGTGATGTATTGTGATACTTGAATGTGATATAAAATTTTCCCGTTTTGGTAGATGCTCAGCCACCCCAACATCGTACGATTTTTTGGCCAACGGAAGGAAGGACCAACTGTTTACCTCTTCCTGGAGTACTGCACTGGAGGAGAGCTGTTCGACCGAATTGGTGAGACAGATGTCGGTTACATGGCAAGAAAACTAATGTGCAACAGCCACTTGGCTTAAATTATTTATTATTCATCGTTGCTTACCTCACTCATCAACTGCTTAGTGAAACCTCTGAAAGACAACCAAGTTGAGAGAAATAGCCAGTCCTCAAGTTCTCAGCTCATTTGCGATGGCAACGTAGCTTTTTACTTTTTGCCCTCTGTGTTTTACTGTTCTTACTTTATTTCTGAATGTACATAACCTGAATGTAAAAAAGACTGACAGCATGCTAGGTGTACCTTCTGTGTTCTACGGTTAAAAACCCAGTATCATTATGATCGTCAGTCTATTGATGATTTCTTTACATGTTGTAAAGTTGTATATTTGTATTGTGGTTATTTATTAACCATTTAACAGAAATTA
The DNA here is from genome assembly GCA_900323345.1 of Pseudochromis fuscus. Classification (NCBI taxonomy): domain Eukaryota; kingdom Metazoa; phylum Chordata; class Actinopteri; family Pseudochromidae; genus Pseudochromis; species Pseudochromis fuscus. The sequence goes on from OOFC01042828.1 coordinate 60,402, forward strand.
TCTCTTACTTTCATTTTAGAGCCTGACGTGGGGATGGCAGAGAAAGATGCTCACAGATTTTTCCAGCAGTTAATAGCGGCTGTGGTGAGTGATGCAAATCTGTGCTGATGTGACTTCCTGCACCTGTTTCTGCTGTTCTTCATATCTTATTTGCACCTTTACAGGAGTACCTCCACAGTGGTGGCATCACTCACAGAGACATAAAGCCAGAGAACATTTTGTTGGATGACAAAGGTGAGAAAAATAGAATGTGTTATACTCAAAGAATAACTTGTATATAGTGTAACCATCATTTGGTAGTGGTCTTTGAAGTCTTTGAATTTTTTTTTTCTTCTTTCTCTCAGATAACCTGAAGCTGACAGATTTTGGCCTGGCCACCATGTTTCGATTCAAAGGCCAAGAGCGCCGCCTGAATCGACTCTGTGGGACTCTTCCCTACGTGGCTCCAGAGCTTCTCAGCCAGCCAGATTACAGAGCTCAGCCTGCAGATCTCTGGGCTTGTGGGATAGTCCTCACTGCCATGCTGGCTGGAGGTAAGATTAAAAAACACTCTGTCATCCAGTACAATGATGTAATCTGAAGACCAAGCTGCTGTCCTTACACATCACCTGGGATGTTGCGTTGTGGCTGTGTGTTTATTTATTGGAAACACAGCAGACCCAAAACACACAGTGAGAATTCAGGATGTTTTGGAGAACAAATGGTGCAACAGCGCCCCATTGTGGTGCATTTCAGCTCCTACCTTGTAGTTACATGAAGGTTATAATGATACTTTCTTGCTGTCAGACATTGTGTTCAGTTCAATGTTTTGTTGAAGCTGTAGATTGTGATTCTATTGTTAAGCCCCAGGGTGAGTGGAGAAGGATTTTTAGAAAATATAGATAAAAATAAGAAACAGACTGACAATATACTCATACTAAAATACAAACGTAAGGGGATTTTGCGATTTTTTTTTTTTTTTGGTGAGTCATAAAGAGTTTGGCAGCAGTGAGTAACTGGATTCAGTCAGTGACATAGCATTTCACTACATGGAGAAAAGGAGTAAACTGTAAAATATCAAACGATTGTACATTTAGGGTTTTTCACAGTTACATTTGTGTACATTGTTCACATTATTGTAAAAATGTTTTCATCCGCCTGGAAACACTGACACTTTTCAATTTAATATGTGATTCTTCTGCATGAATAGAAACTTTGTAAAGGCAGGGTTTGTGCAGCTGATTGAAATCCTTGAAAAGGCTTCAGTATTAATGTGTTTTCAGGGTCCCCTAAAGCTACAAGGTGGTGGACATTTCTTGAAAATAACCCTTAGAAGAGCTTTAAAAGTGCTTGATTTTGACCTTGTAAAAATGTGTGCAAACCCTGAAAGGCCACCATCCCAAGGCATTTCTTCTCCATCCCAATCTCTAGTATCATTGTCCTCTATACAGTAGGTGTGTGGAAACAGCTCTTGTGTTGCTTCTTTGTTAGAGCTGCCGTGGGACCAGCCAACTGAGAGCTGTCAGGAGTACACAGACTGGCTTCAAAAGAAAGCATACCTACCTCCTTGGAAGAAAATACAACCAATGCCTCTGAGTAAGTCCCAAATTTGTGAGTTTAACTGTTGTATTTCTTTCTCAATTCATATCTTAACTTTTGTCTTTAGGTTTGTTGTCCAAGTTACTGCTGGCCAGTCCAGATGCACGTATCACCATTGCAGACATAAAGAAAGACCGCTGGTTCACACAAGGCAAGTCCCCCAGTATCAGTATAATGGGTTCAATTGAACTTTATTGTTCACTTGACTGATGTCTGTCTTTCCTTCTGTGTAGGTGTAAAGCAACCACCAGCTTCTCTGAGCTCAGGAGGGAACAAACATGTTCGAGCTGATGTGGGAGTCATATCCCGGACAAACAGGTCAGGGTTCTGTGGCTTCCTTGTTGTAACCAGTGTACAGTTGCTTTTTTCATGCCCTCTAATGTGAAAAGCATCTCCCTCTTTCCATAGTGATGATAGGATGCAGTTTTCCAGCTCCCAGCCTGATCTTGCAGCAGGTGGCTGGGAAGCCATGTTGTTAATTGGTCAAACTGAAGGTCAAGTCAGCTTCTCCCAGCCGACCAAGCCTGAGCATATGTTACTGGGGAGTCAGTTACTTGGAACACCAGGAGCCAGTCAGGTAGTACTCAAACTCAGAGCGACATTGGCTTCATCCCATGAATGTTTTTGTATCTGTCAGTGTGTTCAGACTTTAAGCAGCACACGATAAGCAGCTTGTTTTTTTTTCTATGTATTTGCTGTCTTTTGGTTTTTACATGTACCAACTTCTCTCTATACATAGTCACCGTGGCAGAGATTAGTGCGGAGAATGACGCGCTTCTTCACCACTGTGAATGCTGATGCCTCCTTATCCGCCCTGAAAGACGTCTGCGTTGGCCTGGCACTTGGCTTCAAACTCACCTGCACCACACAGGTATGGCTGTGCTGAAGTATTCAAACATTTCTGCAGGTTTCAGTTGTGACATTCCCACGAGCCTCAGACTGTCACAGACCATAATGCAGTTTAATGAAGCTCTCTTCAACCTTCAGGTGACGGTGAGCACACTGGACAAACGCAACAACAAGCTCATCTTCAAAGTCCATTTGTTAGATATGAATCAGAGAGTGCTGCTAGACTTCAGACTGTCTAAGGTGGGTTTTAGTATTTCAGAATGAGGTTTGTATGCATTGTTTGTTATAACCTGAGTACAAATGTGTGTAAATAATCTTTAAGATTAATTTTTACTTAGGAGGAGGCTTTCAAACATCAGATGTGACACAAATCATAGAACCAAACAAACCAAATACTCTTTTAAAGACATACTCACATCATTAGACTTGATCTGATTTAATTTCCACAAGTGTGTCCTCCCTGATATCTATCCAGCTAATGTTACTGTTTCACTGTCACCTATGTGTATGGATGATGTCTTAAAATGATGTTGAACCAATGAATAACTTGCAAAAAGGCAATTATAGAATTGGGTCCTAAGATTATATTTGGAGTTTTTTGTCAGTCAGTAGCACTAAAGATTAAAAACTGTCCAATAAATGACCGACCTGTCAGCCCTATGTTTACAGCTGTTGTTTTTGGCTTAACAACCGATGTACCTGCTGAAAGGCAACAGCAGAAATACTTTGTCTTAAGCTCAATTGCATGTGCTTGTGTGTGTTTTGGAGACACTGACGTGTCTGTGTGTTTCCAGGGTGACGGTTTGGAGTTTAAGCGTCTCTTTGTGAAGATAAAACAGAAGCTCGGCGACATCGTCAGCACTCAGAAGATTTTACTACCCACTGCATGAGCAGGCACAACAAAGGTGCAACAAAGACACAATGATACTGACTTTGGAGAGACAGCTTGTATATATTTAGGTGTTCTGTGAAGATTTTGAATGTGTTCTACTCTTGTTTTTCCTGTATTGTTATGCTTTGAAGTCCTTCTTTTGCTACGATAAGTTTTAGTTTTTTGTTAGAAAGTGAAAGTGGTCAAATTTAGGCAGAGTGTGTGTGTGTGTGTGTGAGTGATTTTTGTTCTGTTGTTCAGAAGTCTGTGTTCTTGTTATGATACAGTCAAAAGTTTTGAATAAATTATTAAAAGACAGACACTGCAGGTTTAATGTTCTGTGATAAATAGTAATTTAACGCAATGTGGATGAGCACTGAGTAATTTCAGTGTTAGATAGAAGGTGGGTCTGATCTGTGAACTTAAGGACTTAGCCCAATGTGTATGAGACTCGAGTTCAGGTCGAGTTTCATCGGAGACCAGACCTGTTGATCAAACTAACCCTGCAACTAAACTGTCATCTTTTTTACAGCCTAATATCTACTTAATGATGATGGTTGTTTTTTGGTTTGTTTCACTTCCACATTGGTCTCATTTTTGAGACCTGGCTGCTCTGTCCATTACTCTCTACAGTCTGTGGATATGAGGCAGTTTTTTTAATTTAGGTATTTTATTCATTTTAATTAGAACGTCCAAATTTAAAATTGTGAGATAAGAAATGTGCAGATTATCTGGTTAGCCGACAAAAAGAAAAGGTTTCCTCTGTTTAAAAGAAAACACTCCACTTGGATACATGCATATTGTTTAATTTACTGCAGAGATCCATGCTTTGAATGACTGACAAAGTTTTGTAGCTAGAGATGTAAGAAGAGAGCTTGTAACTCTTACTGTAGCTGAGATGAGATCTAAGAATCAGGCAACACTAAGTGATGGTGCAAACGGTCTACAAAAACAATTCCAGTTGACATTTGACTAAGAGCCTGTGGCTTTGACTGTGATGGTGACGCTGACAGGCTCGTTGTCATCTCCAGGGGGAGGGGCTTGGCTGGCGGTGGTGGGGGTGGCACTCGGGGGTGAGGTGGTGAGGGGTGAAGCTGCCCGGGGTAAAGCCATGGTTGGACCTGGAAAAGATCATCATCAAGGTTCAGCATCAGGTCGACTAACAGCAAAAATGATGGTTGACGTGGACAGCTTCCAGATGACAGTGTGACTTCTGTGCAGGGTGTTGGTAATGCTAACATGACCTAAAATACTTTCTGGATTTGGCCCTCTATAAGGAAAGAAGACTCACTTAGGTGTTTCTTATTTTGCCTGATTAGACTTGTGGTTGTGCCCGTCACTCTCCTGTGTTCATGGTTTGGTCATGTTACAATTTTTTCCACACTCAGCTCTGAAAAATATGTGACGTAATGTTTTTGTTGCAGAACACTGAGCAGCACAAACTACTATGACGTTAGTGTTGTCTGGTAGTGCAAGGGTGCATTGAAAACTAGTGAAGAAGCTGTAGAAAGCATCCTGAGCACTGCCAAGGGATAAGCCAGCAGTACTGATGCTATACACTGAACACTGTTGCCCTCCTGTGGGAGAAAGTAAAAGTATCTCATAAAATAATTTAAATTATAACAGATCCCATGTGATCCTGCTGTAAATTTTATCATTTGTTCCTTATCTCTCCAAAAAAAATCCCTGAGATCTGTTAGTTTTTCCACGTTACTATGAAACAGCAGGTGAAAAACAGAACTCTTAACGCTTTATTGAACTTTATTGAACGTCAAACAGTCTACAAAGAAAAATATCTTTTGCACCAAAACTGTAAAAAAAATAGTTAAAGTGTATTCTTGAATTTATCCACCATGCCGGCTCCAACTGAACTGAATGAGACACCACAAAATATAAAGTGAGTATAATGTGATCAAACTTTTAATAAGGACCAACTTGATGATTTTTGTGTCACTGTAACTATATTTAGATTCTTGTTTGTATTTACCTTTTTAACAAAATTCTAATTGTATAAAAATAAAACTTTGATACAACTTAACATATGATAAAACCCTGATGTTACTGCTTTATGCAAAGGCTTAATTGACTATTTTATAATTATCAAAGACACATGCAATTTAATTTGACCGGGATTTGAGACCAAACTTAAAGGCACCAAAAAGGCATAAATATTAGTCCCCAAATGACTGTAAGGTTTGTATGCATCTTTATGTTTGTATGAATGTGTGCCTGATGTTGGTTCATCTTGCCTGGACTGGATGATCCACCAATCTCCTCTAATCCTCCCTCTGATGCTCCAACCATCTCATCCTCTGGGAAGTTGATGTTTTCCCTCGACTGGCTGTGCTGCCTGGAAACACCAAAAAGAAGAATTTCTGTCTGGATAATCCACTCACAATAACTTTTCAAAATGGTAATCTTTCAGTCTTGGTGATTTATTTATTTATTTATTTTTAATACTGCATGTATAGCCAAAAACATAGACACTCACATGCCAAACAGCATGTCGTGTAGACCTGGGGGAGAAGACACAAAAAATTAATGCTGCATAACGTTACAATGCTCCATAATATACAGATATTCTTGGTTGGGTGCGAGACTCACGAGGGTTGTTGTTGCGGTTGCGGATTATGTACACGAGTAGCAGCACCGTGAGAATGGCTGCAAAGAGCATCCCACCTATAGCTGCTCCAATCACAGCAGGGTACACGTTGTAGCGTGGTTCCGCTGCAACACATCACAGTTACACATTGCAAAATAGTACACCTCTGACAAAACAGCTGTCACACTCAATCTCCAGTGGTTCTCAACCCATGTCAGTGCCAGCCTTGTTGCATGAGGTGCACTGAAGTCATGACTGCTTGGAAATGGGACCTTAACTGTTAAGGTGAATGATAAGCACCACTAACTGTATTGAAACCCTGAACTGAGGATTAATGGAGATTCACTGATACATCGACATGGGTTGAAAACCACAGGCCCATCCTACACTGACACCTGATCTACGAGCCTTTCCACTCCCTAAACAATCATCATGCTTAATTAGACCAATCTAATAAATGACATAATTATCACAAACAATTTACAAGGAGAAACACACAGGGTCAGTTTGAGGGAAGGTCAGGAGGAGGGAAGGGAAGGAGGTAAAGAGGAGGTGAGTAGCAGATGTGCAGCCGTGAGGTGTGGATCATTGTTTGTGTGTATTTTTTTGTATGAGTCTTTCACCTAAGTGGATAACAAAAAAAAAAAGAAAATGTTAGATTGTCATCAGAGACATTGTAACAGCAGTCCAACACAGGAATCAGCAATGTTTGCATTACTACTTGTTCTCTCTGCCAGTCTGACAACACATACCTAACTTAAGCCCCTGTCTTTGCTCAGTTCTTTTCCATAATTTTGTGAGACCACATTTTCCTCACTCTGTTCACTTACTATACCTGGAGTCTTTGTTGCAGACGGGTGTCCAACGGTGCGGTGGTTCACTGGTGTGATGCGAAAGTGGTAGGTATCAGTCGGTGTCAGTCTCCCTACTGTGTGACTCCTGGCGTCAGGATCCTGGATGATGTTACGGTACCAGATAAGGCGACCAATCCTCTCCTCTATCTGCTCCTTTGAATCGTTGCCGCTTTGTCTCCTTCCTGGTCGCCCCGACACCCATCGGTGCTCCAGGAAGAAACCCGTCCAACCTCCCTCTTCCTCGTTCTCCACCTGCCACTCCAGCTCCACCTCGTTACGCTGTCGACTATTGTACGCCACTCTGACCAGGGTGGCATTGGGTGGCATGGGATGCCCTGAGACAGAGACAGCACAGACACAAACACACTTCTGTGGGACTTGTATAAATCAGTGCTTTTGATCCAGGCTGAAATATCTCACCACCTCCTGGAGGGACATTATTCATTACACATTTATGTTATGAATCCTAACTTTTCCTCTAGTGTCACCATGAGGCTCAAAGTTGTGTTATTAAGAGAAAAAACATTACATCTATTTTATCAATTGACATAAACTTTTATTCAGACATTCGTGTCTCCCTCTGGATGATCTGTAATTTCTGTGATTGAGATTTTAAATATATGCAAAATTAGAGACGTTACCCTCAGCCTCAGCAGTACTTTGAGTTTGAAAGTAATTGGTTAAATGTGAACACACACCATGATGTAATATGTTGTCTTATTAAACTGCCAGCATAGCAATAGACTCTTTGTCTTTCTAACTTTCTTGGTGTTAAATACAATAGGTTTAGGCCAGTTTCATGTCCATGCAGTAAATATTTAGCTACTTCCAGCTTGCTTCATGTAGCATAAAGAAAAAAAAGAGTTAACATGGCTCTGTTCAGATTTACTAAAATCCACCTAATGTTTGCACTAATAGCACAAAAATACTAAAGTTTGGTTTGACAGATAAGTACCTGTCAGACCTGTTTGGGCTCAGTGACCTTCTGGACTCTCTGCTGGTTTCCCACCCAGTAATCAGTGCAATTCTTTAAACTTAGGGAAAAATTCCATTTTACTTTTGTACAATAGGCGACTTCTTCCCTTGGTCACCAATGACTCTCGCCTCTTTTGTACAAACTCAAGAGTTGTGTCAGTGTTCTCACCTGTCAGCAGGTAAGCACATTTTCCAAACATCCCAACTCCCTGCCAGAGACTTTCAAAGGAAGCTTTGTCTGGAAGTCAGGATGTTGGGTAATGACACAGACAACAGATAAAGACATAGGGAAAAAAATTAAACAATTTCTTACTCTTAACCACTAAAGTGACATTGATTTCAGTTCCTCCCACTGCGTTGGATGTGGAGCACCTGTACTGGCCACTGTCTTGAGTCTCATCCGTGTCTCTCACGGTCAGATTGGCCCATGCAGAGGTTCGTAGCAGAGTGTATTTGGAGGTGTCTCGGACGCCGACACCTTGATTGTTAAACCAGGTGATTTCACTGACGGGAAGATAGTTGGCTCTCAGATTGCAGGTGAGCTGCACATCAGTCCCCTCGTACACAGACACAACTCTGCGCTGTGTCAGCAACACTGGAGCCTCTACAAGAGACAAGACAGTCTTCATGAATCAATTAACTTATCATATCTATTTGTTGTGTGTGACTGTGCACTGACCTAGTGTGAGCCTGCAGATCTTGGTTTGGAGCAGAAGTGGGTGCTTAGCATGGCAGGTGTAGGGTTTTCCACTACGAGCAGTGCCGTAACGGAGGATCAGGATGTTAGAGTTTTCTTGTCCGCCCTTGACATGACCTCCCGGGCCCTCCCACCACACCAAGGCTTTCGGGGCCCCTCCATCCCAGGAGCAGGACAGCATCAGATACTGTTTGTTGTTAGTGACATAAGCAAAACACACAGGCTCTGCAGGAGGAACATCTGTTGGAGAGGTACAACATGACAGTTTCAGAAAACAGTGAGCGTACATGCTGTGAATAATTCTTTCTGGTGATTTCTGCACTCACATGAGCGTGTGCTGCACTCTGTTGGTTGTTCTAAGGCAAGATGGGAACCCACACATGTAAACAAGCTGTTGTTGGAAGTCTGGCCTCCAGAGGGCAGCAAGATATTAGAGCTGGTGATTGGGTTTGTTTGCAGCCCTGTGTCGGCCTGATCCTGTCCTGTGTGTATCAGGTCTCCAGTCCACTGCACAGAAGGGGAGGGAAATCCACCAGGCCAAGAGCAGAGCAGCCTCAGAGATGTGTGATTCAGAGCCGGCTCCACAGAACAGGAGGGGGAGCCGTCGGGTGGATCTGCAGGGATAGGATACACAGTAACAGGGCAGTGATGTGCAAAGTGGAGGTCACATGAGGTCAGTAGGGCCAAGGAAAGTCCCTGTGTGGCTGGAGTATTCAGGATGTCACGTGTGAATCATCTTAACAAAATTATAGAAGAAGAAATATGTTTGTAGCCTTAGATATCTTTTTTTTTTTTTTTTTTTGATGAAGCTGGATAACCAAAATAAAAATGTGACCTGAGTAGCCAGCAGATAAAAGTACAAACTCAGCAAAGCCAAACATGACATTGAATGGCAAGCACTGGCTTTCTAGCCAACCAACGCTTGCCATGGCTGTGACATCACAGCAAAGTACCTGCCAGAGTCCCATCAACTCCCTCGACGGTCCGAACAGGAGAATAGGTCTGCAGCACTTCCATATTCTGCTGTGTGGTTGTATATATATGTGTGTGTGTTGCTATGTAGGTGCCTAAGTGTAGCTTTTGAGTCTGCTTCGAGGTCATTCTGAGTACAGAAGTGATGTGCTGAATGGAGCAAGAAGAAAACAGAAGGAGCAAAGGAGGTTTCTGCATTACAGGGGAAACAGGAGAGGCTTATTTGAAAGTGAAATGAAGGGAGAGCTGTATTTAAGCAAGAAATTAGCAAAGAGGAAAATCACAGTGAATTTATCTTCTCATAGTCTTGTACTGAACATGGCAAATTTCAGTTACATTACACTCCATGCCATTTTCAGTGCCAAGACTGAGGAAAAACATAGGTTAGGACAAAGTGCAGCGTTTGGCAGAGGAGCAAGAGGGTTGATGGCGTGGTCCGAGATCAGAGGTCACACTCACAGTAGACAGTCAGGCTGATGGTTTTTTTGGAGCGGGTGTTGAGGTAGGTGTTCTGTGCCAAGCAGGCGTAGTCACCAGTGTGCATGCGGAGGATCTTGGTGATGGTGAACTGTGGCCCGGTGTAGACCTGGGAGTTGTTGTAGAACCAGACGTACTGACTGGCTGGATTGGACTGGGCTTGACACAGCAAAGAAACAGTCTCTCTCTCCAGAGCTGAGTAGCCCCGCTCTGTTATACTGTATGGAGTCACGTCTATCTGAGGGACATCTGGACCAACTGAGGAGGAAAAACATGAAGAGATGCAGGAAACAAACATGCTACGTACAAAGCCAGCACGCTAGCTTGTTAAAAACTACAAAATAAAGAGCTGCTTTGTTTTCACAACTGAAACTATTCCTCCTCAGCCTGTCTCTAACTGATGTTTGGTGCTCAGCAAGTAGTGTATAGTCTGCTTTTAAGGAATAGAAAACCTGTGGTCAAAATAAAATTTGTTATATAGAGTGTGACGTAAACTAATGATTTATGGAAATGTTTGAAAATAAAGAGCTCATGCAAGGCAGATATCCATCTCTGAACATCAGAATTCCCCCATCATGGAGGATTTCAAGGAGGCCACCATTTTGAATGAGCCCATGTGATGCCAGGGCATTTTGACCAATCAGAAAAGTCCCACCATGCAAAAACGCTCACAACTTTTTTATAAACGGTCAAATATGCCTGAAATTTTTCTCTCAATATTGCAAGCTGTAAATCGTTTTTTTATTCCCTTAATTAGCTTTTTATTAAAAACAGCTTGGGCTTGTGTCTGCGCTGCAAATGAAGACAGTCCAGCTATTAGCCTAAAGTACAAACAGGTTTTCGAATACAAGCAATACCAGCCAATCAAAAATACAATATTTTAGATAGAAAGATGACAGAAAAGGTTATATTTTTAACCCTTGTACGCCCCCGGGGGTCTCCTCGTACCCCGAAGAGCATAGGAGGCGGGGTACGAGGAGACCCCCGGGGGCGTACAACGATTAAACATTTCTAAATAATTCTTGTTGATTCTTTCAGCATCA
>OOFC01042829.1:0-38374 GCA_900323345.1 Pseudochromis fuscus
GGGCCGCCTGAGGAGCAGAGGTCTGAGCCCGGCCGAGGAGGAGTGGCCACGGGAATACAAGGAGATGGGTCGAAATGAGCTCTGTCATGCAGAAAACTGCAGGAGGGGGAGGCGACAAATACACACTCCCACCCCCCACAGATATGCACACACAGCTGGGACAAAGACTGACACACACACACACACACTCGCATACAGACTCTTTCTTCTTCACAGTCTTTCCCTTGAGTTTTCTCTCACTCACATTTTTTTCTCCCCCCCAACACACACACACACACACACTCTTCTCTCTCACTTACACACACACAGACACACAATAGCAGCTGCGACAAAGCCCGCTGCAGGATTAGCCAGCCTTTGTTGGCAAAACACAAATTACAAGTCTTTTAGTGGTGACTCCTCCCTCCCTGCATGTGAGTGAGTGTGTGTGTGAAAGAGAAAGTGTGTGTGTGTGTGTGAGCATGTACATGTGTGTTCTTGATATGATGTGACACATATGCAAGCAGGGGTGGCATGCAGGGTGTTGTGTGTGTCACGCCGTGTGCAGGCGAGTGTGTGAATTTGTGTTTGTGTGTTTATGTGGAGTGTTTTAAAGAGGGTGTGTGTGTGTGTGTGTGTGTGGGGAGGGGGTGTTATCAGTCCCAGACCAGCAGAGAAAAACAGAGACGAACCCTCGACGAGCCTGAAACACCGAGGAGGAGCAAGTTGTCAATTAGAGACGTCTTTTTTAAAAACCGCAGTGCAGCTGAGTCGCAGCTCCTCTGATGCTTCGGAGAATTCAAACTCCTCAGATTTCCCCTCGCACGGTTTTTTATGATCTTTGTGTCATCACATGATGAAGCTCTGGAGAAGTTTAAAGACAAAACACAGAGAAGGTGGCGACGCTGCCGGCTGTTTCAGTCCCTGTTTGTCATTTGTCTTCATTCAGATGATGATAAATTCCCTCCTCGGATACAAAGCAGCTGCATTTTACTGCACTCACCTTGTCGTAGTTAAAGAAGTAAAGTGCAGGTAGTTAGTGAACAAAAAAACAACAACAACAACACACAAACTTCATCATTTTACTCCAAATGTCATGCAAACTGTATATTTTTGTCATGTCTATACACAAAGGGACAGATTTTCCATGTCCTCATTGACTTGTTGTGTATATTAAAATGTATCAAAAGTATCATTTTCACACTGAGTCCAATATGAAAGTTGCAAAAAGTGTAATACCACAGATGGCCACTAGCTGCTGGGAGATTTACATTGGAAAAGTATCAACTTCACTCATGAAATAGTCGCTAAATAAATTCTGATATCATTAGCTAAAGTCACTTCTTATTCGATTGAATAAATAAATAAATACTAGGCCTCAAAGAGACGTATATTTAGAGGTGTGGTTTTAAAAAGACAAACCCTGGTCTCGTGATTGCCTCAAGATTCTTTGTTAGACCCGCCCACTTCTCCAGATATGGTCTCCTCTGGCTTCACAAAATCAAGATGGTGATGACCTAATGGGTGACATCACGGTGCCTATGTCCATCTTCTTCATACAGTCCGTGATCAATGCCAACACGTTTTTCCCAAAAGTTCGTTGAAATAAAAACCGATCGTGTTTTTAAATCATGATCAGTTGAATAGAAATGAAGACGATGCAGAAGAGCAAAAAAACTGCAATACCGAGAATATCCACTAGATGCTGAAGTGCAAAAAACTGCAATACTGAGAATATCCACTAGATGCTGAAGTGCAAAAAACTGCAATACTGAGAATATCCACTAGATGCTGAAGTGCAAAAAACTGCGATACTGAGAATATCCACTAGATGCTGAAGTGCAAAAAACCGCAATACCGAGAATATCTACTAGATGCTGAAGTGCAAAAAACTGCAATACCGAGAATATCCACTAGATGCTGACTGCAAAAAAACTCAATTAAAAAAACACATTGGGCAGTGTCCTTAGGTTCAAGGGTCAGACCCGCCTCCCCACGCGTCCTGTCACATCCAAATATGGTCACTTCTGACTCCAGAAAATCACCATGGCAACATTCAAATACCAAACTCCTGAGTCCACAACAGGTTATCTCGGCCCATTCAATACACATCCTGTGGCAACGCCCACTGTTTCCTGCTGGATGTTGTATCTTCAGAAGGAAAAACGTTCAATTAATATTTGTGTTTAATCCATATTTGATTTACAGTTGTTTCCAGTCTGTTGCCTCAGGCTGTGTTTCCAGTTCGGCTCTCTGAATGGACTTCAGGCCTGATCCTCCAGCCCCAAAACAAGCAGAGGAGCTATTGACTATTGATCTGTATTGATCAGTGCAGGGCCTCAGTAATGATGTGGGCTGAGAGGTCAGTAATGAAACACATGCAGTGCATCAACAATGTGTGTCTGCAGTGTGTGAAAGCAGAGAGGACTGGATGTTGGGAATCAGCTCGGCTTTGAAAATCCTTTTTTCTCACACCAGTTTTGGTCAGTGGGAGTCTCACTGTATGGACCAGTGATTTATGGCTGCATGTGGTCAATCTAATGACCAAATCCATCTCAGACGCTCAGACCTGTGAGTTATCAGACTGGAGGTGTCTATGTGGAAGTGTGATTTAGTTATTTGTGTGTTTTGAAATGTCAGCGCAGACTCCTCATGTTTGCTGCGTGATGCAAAATGTTGGTTACACCAGTTTTGTCTATGAACTCCATCAACTGATTCATTGCTCAATAATACACACATCCATGAAGAGTTTTAGAGTTTTAAACTTTACTGGAGCATTGCTGCTGTTTATGGGGGATTGCTGCAACTAGCATCTGTACAGGAGTCAGCTTGAGGCGAGTGTGTGCACCACAGAGGATGTTTAAGACAAATAACATGATCTTGTAAATTTGTAGTTAGAATTAATGTTAATGTTGGTAAAATAAAATTGCCTGGAGCATATTAAAAATTCATTTCACCAAATATAGCAGCTGATGGCAACAAATAAACAAACAAACCCACATTACTGTCACTTACAGGGACAAAGTTTTAATTTTTAATTTTGTTTCTAAAATAATGATCCTACATATGTGACCAGTATTGGGAGTAACTAAGTAATGCCATTAACACCATTACTTTTAGCAGTAATCAGTAACATAGTTAGTTACTTTCTGATACTCAGTAACAGTTACGATTACTTCAATACAAATAGATTTGTTGCTCTGTCACTGTGGAAACAGATCAACAAACAACGATGTCATAAATCGTATAAAAGCTTCGAGTTCATGAGTATTTGGTGTCATTTTTAGAAATGTCGGAGCCCATGGATGTTAGTGTTTTGTAATTTAATGGTATATCTTTATTTAGTCATCAGCTTGTTAACCCCAGATGCTTCTAGATCAGGGGTCTGCAATCCTGGTCCTCGAGAGCAGCTATCCTGCATGTTTTAGATGTTTCCCTCTTCCAACACCTGATTCAGATGATCAGGATCGTTATCAGGCTTCTGCAGAGCTGATGATGAGCTGATCGTTTGAATCAGGTGTTGGAAGAGGGAAACATCTAAAACATGTAGGATAGTGGGTCTTGAGGACCAGAGTTGGAGACCCCTGATCTAGATGATGAGCTGGTTCTCGCTTTGTAACAACAACTTGAAATGTAATAACTGGTTGATAATGTAACAAAAACGATGAGCTTGAAATGTAATAAAAAAATGCAACAAAACCTGAAATGTCACAACTGGTCGATAATGTAACAAGATGCTGAGTCCAAACACTAAAAACTTTGCCCAAAATGTAACAACTTCTTACGTTTTGGGTTTTAATAAATTTTTTACATTACATTTCAGACTCAGAACTTTTGTTACATTATCGACCAGTTATTACATTTTAGGTGTTATCACATTTTTTTTCAACAATTCAGGACGTTGTTACATTTTGGGCTCTAACTGGACATATTAAGGTTATAATAAATATTCCTATGAAAGGATTTAAAATATTTTGTATTGTAACTTTACATTTCTTTTGTTATCAGACACGTAGACTAATCGTTAAAAAGTACCTTACATGTTTGTAAAAAATAGAAATTATGAACTTTGTTGGATTAGTTTTGCTTTGTTCTTCCACTACTTACTTTCATCATAGTGATAATGGGACCAGTGTCTGTAAGATTTGATAGTCCTGGCATATAATAATAACACAACAACACAAATTACTTTAATAATTAAAAACTGATTGAATAAATAAAAGTAGTAATTGTAATTAAATACTAATTATGAGTAACTTTATCATCTTCTTTATTTCTGTGACTGTCGGGGTTTCCCAGAGGTATGTGCAGGGGATTTGAAACAAAGCCCACATGTTGAAAAAAAAGCAGAAATCCCACTGGTAGCTGTTAGGTAAACAGCTGTGAGATGTTACCGGCCTTAATCAGTTAAGCAGTGGAGGTCAGCCATGTCAATATTTTCCCATATCTGCCGAGCATTGTCTCCTTTATTTACCTTCCCGCTGCCCTTTGGGAAAAGCTTTCCACTTACATCTTAAGATGGCTGCGGCTCACTTAAGCCACCGACCATATGTCATAACTCTGCACGGGATTAAACACATTCCCCCACGTTATGGACTAAACTTGTGGGAATGTGAGCAGAGCTGAGAACGACATGAAGAAGATAATACTTGAAATCACTAAAAAGAAACATATTTTATTGTGAAAAGCTGAGCCTATTAAAGCAACAGTGAAGTTTTATCCCAACACCCAAGGCAAAGAAAAACATATGAATAAACATCCACACACCCCATACTCACTCATTACAGTGTGAATACATGCATACATAATGTTATTAATGTATTAATAAAGCCACAGCCACACACATTTCCTGCTAAGTCCCTCCATTCAGTTTCAAAGCGACACTGTGTGTTTTGTTTTGTCTCCATCTTTGTTGCTAAGAGCTAATCCCTGTGCCGTTTCTGTGCTTTATTCACTTGTCAATCAAGCAAAGTGGGGCGGTACAGTAAATTCCTTCACTTCAGTGTCTCTATTTGAAGTTTGGAGAGTGGAGCTGTTTCACTTCTGCTTCCTGTTGGAAAGCGAGTTACATCACTTCCTTTTGTAACGCTGAGTTTTTATCAGGTAAACACACAACGGAGTTTATAGCATCAATCACACGGCTTTGAAACTGGATAATACTTGAAAATCTGTGTCGTCTGCTGATAGTCAGTACAAAACCAGATATTATTACATATAATTATTAGATTTGAAGTTTTCTAGTTATCTGGATGTAATCTTTACCAGTCCTTTGATCCTCATTTAAACTCTTCACCAGCAGAATTTTATACAACCATTATTTTGAAAACCACGGTCAAAATTCATGGGAATGTTTCATAATAAGAGCTTGTACAGGAGTCGGTCCTGAAGCTGAATTACCCCATCATTGATGATCACATGGAGGCTGCCAAAATATTTCAACCAATCAGAAGTATGGGTGGGAATTCTCATTGGTTGAAATATTTTAAATGACCAATAATGTTATTAGGATTGGCGTATAGGCTCTAAATATTACAACCTGTCACCTTATGCATGTGTTTACATTTAATTTTCTACTTCTGTGAGTCAATCCTTCCTGATTGGCTGGACTTGGTTACATTTTGATCATGGTTTGGTGCAAAAAATATCTTTCATGAATCAGTTCCTGTCTTTAAGCACTGAGCCATTTGAAGTTACTGTCATAATTTCATGTATTTCTAGTTTGTTTTGATTATTATCTTTGTTTCTTGTGTTTAATTTTTTCAGGATTTACCCTTGTTTCTTGTTTTGTAGTTTCAGTTTTCTTCACTTCATGTCCCGTCAATTATGTGCAGTTTGTGTTGTTTCTGTTTTCTTGTGTTTCATGTTTCCTGTTTTATTTTGGTAGTCTTGTTCCTTGTGTGTTTGTCTTCCTGCTCCACACCTGTGATGATGTGTCTGGTCTCACCTGCTCCCTGATTATCCTCTCCACCTGTGTGTCGTTGTACCTCGTTACTTTGTGTATTTAGCCTCATGTGTGTCTGTCCTGTGTCAGTTTGTTTGTAGCTTTTGGTTCATACTTGACGATAAACTAACAACAATAAACTAAAAATGCCACAATTATTGAGCCCATTTGTTAGAATTAAATTGATAATGCACATTATTTGCATTGTTTTTTCTTTGTTTGTCATCTAGTCTTATGTGCTGTCATTCCTGCATCTGCTGATATCAGTCCTCACATCTTCATTAAATCTAATAAGTCAGTGAGACACAAATTGAGACACTTAATTTTAATCATATCATTCATTATTGGGCTGATTTGGACATTTTTTTTGTGCAAAGTGCAGATTTGTTTTGGTGCTGATGATAATAAAATGGTTTTAATGAGGTAAATGCTGTCAGTTTGACATCATTTCTTGACAGCAGATATCTCCCATAAATGATATTTTTGAGTATTTTCTTGGCTTCAGCTAATAAGGCAATCTTCCAGAGATGTGAGAAATCCTCAGGTTTTCACTGGTGACTCAGGAGAAATGCAAACCCCTCCAGTTTACACCGGCTTTAATGTCCATGCATTGACTCGTGCATTAACCCTCGGAAGCTTTATATGGTCACAATGATAATGTATAAATACCCACATGGCCTCATAAGTGTTTTTCCCCCAGTTTTTATAAAAACAAGGACACTCAGTGGAGCTGGGTAAATTAGGCCAGCAGGGACCACATGCGAGGACTCACGCCTGCCCCCAATAATGATCATACAGGGTCATTTTTCTAGCAGCAGGGAGCAATAAGAAGACAAATTCCACCACAATCCTGCTGCATTTATGTAACATATAACCTTTTATGTGCAACCTTCAAAGCCTGATGGAAATCAATGTCATGCATTATGCATGTTGCAGATGAAGATGAAACGCTGCGTGGTTACGGTCGCGGACGTTTTTTGTTTTTGGGGTTGAGGCTTCACGCCCGGACTCCTGGTGATGCTGCAAAGCTCTGCAGGACTCAGACGCTGGAAAACATACGACTGACTGATGTGCAAATTTTAAAAACAATTTGGAAATCTGACATTGGTTGGACATTGTGTTTAAATTCAGTCTAGTTAATCAACTGGTCTTTGATTTCAAACTAGAGCAGCATAATTTCCTCATTTAAAGAAGTAAAGTGTGAAAGGAAATTTGCATTTAAGCCAAGGACGTTGTGTTTCCTCTGTCTCTGTTAGAAACAATATGGAAACAGATCTTGATGAATTTGTTTTTGCGAGATCAGGTTTCAGTCGAGGAAGATCAGAAGACTGGATCTGGTCCCAAGAAACCAAAATCCCAGAAAAAGAGTCTCTTTTAATTACCAGATGTTTTAAAAATTCATAACTTTGTCACATCTTAATGGATTTTGTTGAAAATCTGCACCCACATGCAGGATGATAATCTGCAGTAATGTGGTGGAGATCAGTGGATTTGTGATAGATGTGGATAAGTTATGCCTTGTTGGAGATCTGTGCTCCCTGACTGCTTTCTAGTCTTTGTACTGAAATGCATATTTTCTGTGTAAAAGCAGTTACCGTATTTCCTGTACTATAAGGTGCACCTAAAAGCCTTTAATTTTCTCAAAAACCGACAGTGTGCCTTATAATTCAATGCGCCTTTATAGTGTGTAAATACGGTATCTGGTGTCCAATATGTCGACTTTCAGACCACACCTCAATCACTGTGTTTTCACATCAACACAGACAACATGCTGCAAAAGAAAAACCAAACAAGTGGATTTTTGGGGCAGTATTTTACAAACCTGGACGTGATGTGAAATGCTGATTGGAAAAACAAAACCACAAATCCCATGTTTACATCATGCAAAACCTGCTGCGGCGTCAAACAGATGCATTTTGAGGCAGTGGGAGATTTAAAAAGCAGACACACACACAGGCCACAGAGTAAAGAATCCAAGATATGTGTTGTGAAGCAAAGGTGGATAACAGCTCGGCACTCGGACCGGATATGTGACAGTCTTTAGATTCCTTGTGTGTTGAGTACCTGTGTGTTTCTGCCCCGGGGACAAGCTGCTGCCTTCACAAACACCCACTCAGCCTTCACTCCAGTCACAACAAACACAAAGAAGCTTCGTGCATGTGATCGTGTCAGAAGTAACTCCCAACACTTTCCCGCAAAATACCGCAAACATCAGGAGCCTTAAACGGCGTCTGCATGTTACTGTGTGAATATCTAAAAACAGGCCTTCATAGAAATGAATTTCCAGTCACCGGTGCTACATCATCCTCCCAAACAAAACAGCACAATTATTAAACTTCTCATTTCAGCTCATTCTTCATTAGCTGATTATAAAAACCGTCTCATTAAAGCAATCATGATTATAATACTCAAAATCAATTCCTCAGACTCTCAGCGGTCCCGTGGGTAACGGTGTAATTAACGGCGGCGGTAACCTTAATTGGAAATCTATACAAAAACATGTAGGGTTTATTTATGTTGCTTTGTGGGTGAGGTTCAGGAGGACGGCAATGGGCGGTTACCCTGGCAACAGAAAAAGGATGGTCCTGGATGTTGGGCTTTAATGCACGTAGAAAAGAAAGAAGACAGAGTTTGGATCTGTCTGATCTTATTGTGCATTAAACAGGATGTGATGTATTAGAGTAAGAGAGAGTGGGAGGAATGGTACAGAGAGCACAAACACCTACCGAGCCATAATCCACCTGGACTGTAATGCAGCTCCTGACTGAACATTGTTGCCCTCTGGTGGTGAGATAGCAACACATTCATCCATTATAAGCTATAGACTTGTCTATTGGGTAATATCCATAGGCATCACCCATTAACCCTTCAACACTGAGCGTATTACCGACAATACAGACTGACTAGCATAAACCAATTTACCGTAATTCCTCAACCATTTGCCCCAGCAACGTAATTCCAGCTGATTCTGAAATGGAGCGTTTCATATATATTACATACATTATGGCAGTAATGCAGGGCAAAGGAGTCATGCTGAGAGTGTTCCGTACATATTACCTACATTACGGTAGTGCACTGAAGCTCTGCTTGTCGGCTTCCAGAATCAGCTGGAATCATGTCGCTTGCACAAATGGCAGAGGAATTACGGTAATTTGATTGACACATCACTTTCTGTCACCAGTTAAATTTTCAGAGTTAAAGGGAGAAGTGAGGAGGCGGGTCTGACCCCTGGACCAGAGGACGCTTCCCAATGTGTATGAAAGTGAAAGAGACGTGTTGATCAAACAAGCCCCGCCCTAAATATTCCTCTTTTTGAAGCCTATTATCTACTTAATTATGACTTTTTGTTTGTTTTTTTTGGATGGACCCTCACATGACTGACAAGAACTGACTTCAGCTCATGACATCAGAATGACTTGTGGAAAGACTTGTAGTGATTGAGTATTTCATGATCAAAAATGTCCATTTTTGGAGCCAGCATCTAGTGGCCATCAGGAGTACTGCACTTATTTGCCCTCCTACATTGGCTTTAATTTCTGACCCAGTTGTACTCATTGACATCTGTTTAGTAGTTTCTCTGTAATGTTGCTAACAAACAAAGCATACCCTCCTTGGTGGGAGTGATAAAACCTCAATATGCAAACTCACAGCTTTTACATTTTGGGTTTATCTGAACACTTTGCTTGTGCATCGCCGCTCATCCAAAGCTGGGTCAGAACCAACACCTCGCTGGTATCATCCATCATCTGCAAACAGCCCAGTCTGCCCCGGCACAGTAATAACACCTCAGCGGCTCAGTAGCCTGGATACAGCAGGATCCAGCTGGACCCGGAGCTGATCAGGACCAGTACCACCTCCCCCCCCCACCTCCTCAGTTTTCCTCTTGTTAACTCCATCCTGTCTCTGCGTCTCCTTCAGACTTGTCTTTATCTGCTTTGTGTCTGACTGCCTCTCTGTTTTGCTGCCTGTGTCTGCCGCTCAAAATCGAAAAAGTGATAAACAACGTT
Organism: Pseudochromis fuscus; assembly: GCA_900323345.1. Lineage (NCBI taxonomy): Eukaryota > Metazoa > Chordata > Actinopteri > Pseudochromidae > Pseudochromis > Pseudochromis fuscus. The sequence goes on from OOFC01042829.1 coordinate 9,928, forward strand.
CAAAAGTGTTTCTTTGAGAGCGAGTTCAAAGTCTGTCAGCTCACCCCCTCTTTTCCTGCTCCACATGCACTTTATATATTTATCTCTTCCCCCCTTTCTTCTGTTTTATATTGTCTGGCACGAGTGGACAGTTGCCCACTTTCATGCTCCCTCCTGCTGTCAGTGATAGCTTTTTGCAGCGCTGCCGGGCCGCTGCAGTTAAACACGGGTTACTATGTCTGGTTAGCGGTTTTGTTCGGTGTGACAACCTCGCCTGTTCTCCCCGAGCCCAGACATTTCATGTTATGACAGCTAAAAGCAGGGAGCGTAATTACTGCAGCATAGTAACCTGAGTGTTTCTGTGGGGGCGAGGGGACTTGCATAAACACACACACACACACTTTTAAATAGGTCGCATCCAAAATAGAAGACCGCAAATAACACACAGTAATAGAAAGAGCTTTGAGAGCACTTCAGCGTGAACAACACTCGCTGCAGAGTGCTTTAGACACAGAGCAAATTCACATGTAAAAGCCTCCTGCTGCTTCGCTCTTTATTACTTTGGCTTATTTAAGTCTGTCAAATAATATTTCATATTACAGCAAGTCACACTTTTCCTCACATTTATTACATCTGTAAAATAATCAGATTAATGCTGGAAAGCAGAAAGAGCTGAGGAGGGATCTAACTAGGATATTTCAATAATAAAAAAATGTTTATTATGCAGCATCTGGATTTTATTTTTGCATTAAAATACAAAATATTTGTGTGTGCACAAGTTCATCAATAGTACAAACAACAAGTTTTCAATCAGACTTCCTTGAAGTATAATATGTTTGAGGTCATCAGTAACCTAGGAAACCAGTGAAAACAACTTTAATACTATCAGGTGAATGGAAGAAATATCCACTCTCCAGGATGTTAATAATTAAAAGTTACAAGTAGTTTTGCATGAGATGTGCAGTGTTACCTGAGGTGTGGACTGATCTCTTATGGAAACAAGAATTTTGTGCATTTATGAAGATTCACTTTGCAGATATCAGACAAATGCAAGGACAGTTTTTCCAGGATGATGGTAATGTCAAGTTAATGAGGTAAAACTGTGTGTGTGTGTGTGATGCTGATTGAGACTTACACTGAAAACTGCATCGATATTATGCAAACAAGTATTTTGTAAATGCACAATTATACATTAGATAATTAGATTTAATTTTAAGGTATCAGTCAAAGAAGAGTGTATCATTCCAGGACATTAAAGTATAAGCAGTTTTGCATTTTTTTTTATATATACAAAACTGCAGTGTCCACATATGCAATATTAAATACATGAAGATACAAGCTACTGAATACTGATAATAAAATACTGCAAGTTATACTCATTAGATGGAGTTTTAAAGACTTTTAAGATATGAGGTAATTGCAAGGTACTTTACAAGATGTAAATAATGAAAGTTTGAGCAGTTTTACAGAATAAAATTGGGTAAAACTTCAGTGTTTTAATGGGAAATATTAATTGAGACATGAGCAGATGGAAAAATAACTCAAAACAAACAAGTGTTTTGTAAATTCCTCATTCATAGAAAATGGTAAAGATGATTTTCTTTATTTAATTTGTCGACTGAACAATCAAAACCCAAACCTCCACTGTAGGATGAAATAATGGAGAACAATATTCTGCACTTCTTTTGTAAGTTCATAGTAAAAAAGCAGATTGTGTACTTTCCCACGCTTTGCAAATTGAGTTGTTTTAAAGTATCACTTCACATTTTCCTCCTGTTTAATCAGATCGTTTTGATTTAAATCTGTAGTGAGCTGTTGTTTCATCCAAACTGTCCCTGTTGGTCTTGTGGGCAGCATTGTGCCCTCTAATAGCCGGGCCTTGCATTCTCACGATAGCTTGTTTTGACAGGAGCTCCACACTCCAGACGCACCGAGTATTACTCCCCTCCAGACCTCCCCTTTTTTAAAACGATGCTGAGCCCTGCCTCAAAAAACCCGATTAAGGCCTTGGACCATAATCCACAATCCCAGCCTCCTCATCTTCACTCTCCCCGCCGCCCTCTGCGAGCGCCTCCATCTCAACCAGAGCGTCTTGGTTTTTGGTTAAAAAAAAAAAAAAAAAGTGCAGTGGCGCCGGGGGTCCGTGTGTTTTCACAACTGCTTGGCTAAGCGCTGTGAGCGGCCTGTTAGCTCTGGCCCGTCCACCGCTGAACGCTTAAAGACAAAAGGGATCATTGAGGAAGGGGTGTTAGTGTCAGTCAGTTCACCCCTCCCCTAAATCCTCCAAGTATTATGTTTCAATCCGGGTGGATTTACTGGACCGAGCGACTACTGTTGTTCAAAGATGGACCCTGGTCGGCTCCTAAAGCTGCACTCCATCTTTAACCTGTCTGTCTTTCCTGGACCTTTATTTAGCCATCATTCATCCAGAGCAGGCACATGCACCACTTCACCAAAAACATCTGGTTATACATTCATCCACAGTGCAGCTTCACACCTGAGCAGAGAAGTTGCCTGCAAGGCATATTTTACAATTATTTTATGGATTAGTCTTTTATAATAAGATGAGGGATTAGGTAAAGAGAATTTGAGTTATAATTTCTGAGATCTCACGCTGATGAAGATGCTCTATTTACATTTACAGCTGATTTAAAGCAAACCTCAAACACCTGAAAATCACATTTAAGAAGCTGCACTCAGGAAAAGTTGAAGCCATTTGTTTAATTACCGTCTACAAGCCGCTATTGAATTTATTCGAACAGTTTCATGTGGTCCACTCGGACCGGGTCTGATGTGATGAGGCTAAATGTATCGGCGGCACAGAGCTTGCTAGCTTGTAAAAAGCCAACGAGCTTCGTGCCGCCGATACTGAGCCACACCGGTGTTTAAGTTCAGTGTCGGAAAAAAGTAGCAGCTTATAGTCCAGAAAATACGGTAAATCCTTAAAAGTTCAATTCTAACAAATGACTACAAACTTGGTTGATTAATCTGGTCATTTTGATAATACGTGAGTAAAGTTACATTAAGAGAAAGTTAGTTGAGTTTATTTGAACAATAATTTCACTTTATGACAAATTACAGTGAGTTTAAGTCAATTTCCCATCATGTTGTTTTTATTGTTGGCTCAGAAGTTCAGTTTCAAATAGTCTTTTATTTATTAAAGAACAAAAGACGAATTATTAATAATTGAACAATTATTTCACACAAACAGCCAAGAAGGCCAGAGCCAAGACATTTAAATCCCAGAAACATAACAACCTGTAAATACCTGAAAATCTCCATTTCAGGAGGGAAAGTGAATTATTAATATAAATAATTTACTAACTAAAAAGTTAATTGCTCAGGAGTTTAACCCTAATTGTTGATTACAAATCATTTGCTGGTTGGTTAATCTAAGTAAGAATGTAGCACAAAACACAAAGACAGATCAGATACTGTTTTCTCTTCAGTAGTGTTTGCATGGATAAATACAGCTTCATATCTTGTATAATTTGACACAATATTTGCAAATATTTGTGCATTATCTGCAAAAGCAATGCACGAGTGAGGACTCAGCACAACCACAAGCCTTCACTCGTCGGGGCGAGCGAGCACCTTGGCAGCTGAAAGGAGCATTAGTCGCATTTTTCTGTCAAACGTTCTCCACGTTAATGCTCGTTTAATCTGCTCAGGATACCAATACCCCAAGCAGTTTGCTACAAAAGGTCAGAGAGCGGTGGATTACTGCCGAGACAAAGGGCGTAGGTCGGTTGGGTGATGATCACACAGGCTGGGAGCGGCTGCAGAAAAGTCAGATTTATATTGCAAGACCACAACTTACAATGGAGGTTATGTGCTGACATGACTATTTCATAAAACCACAAAGTACCAACCAAGTGAAGCTGTTACACTAAGAGGAAAATCTGTAAAAAGGTAAAACTAACATGATTAAACCAGACAGTCAACTGATAAATAGACAATAGTTATCAAAGTTTGTGCGAGTTAAGATTCAGGGTTTGTTCAGTTTGTGCTGATGAAGTTTTTGGGACATTTTGTTGCATAAATAAAAGCACAGATGGTCGATGGTGCTGGTTTATTGTCAGCTCCACCTACAGGATCACTGCTGCACACGTAACCTCGAACATCAACAACACGACACTGCACGGTACATTTCATCATTATTTTATTATTTTTTGAAACATTTAAACTTGTTAACACATCACACTCTGCTCCAGTTATTCTGTACTGTTAAAATTTAGATGTGACTTTCTCAGCCTGTCTTCAGCCCTCAGCTCTCTCTTATCAGGACTGCAGGTAGGAGCTTTAATTGTTTAATACTCTGTGATAAATATAAATGCACAGATGGTTGGTAGAGTCGTTTTATAGTCTGCGCTTGCAATTTATTAAGGAGCGACTCGGCCTACGGCGTCGAGTAAAACCTTCATGAACAAGTGTCTGAAGTAAGTTTTACTTTTAATTCATGAACATGTGCTGGTCTGTTTTTCACACTGTCTGAATCTGATCATCTTCCTGGATTTTTCTACTCATTGTCTAAACCTTTAATTTACAACACTCTCCTTGAAAGGCGTCACTTATACCGAGAAGCAGCCGACAACAATGATCGTATAGAAATTAACACCCCGTCCACACGGAGACGAAAACGATAATGTTTTAAAACGTTTCCTGCTAAACCGGGAATTATTTGTGTGTCCTGTTAAAGCCAATAATGTAATAACAGCCGATAACGTAATAAATTTGCCATTTTTTAAATGTAATAGGCCAATAACGTAATAAAAGTCCTGAACCGATAATGTAATAAATTTTGGCTAATCGTAATAATTTATTATGTTATAGTTTATTTCGTTATAATTTATTACGTTATTGGCCTGGTAAAAGAAAAAAAAACTCTGCAAATGTAATAACTGAGCCAAAAATGTAATAAATTATTATGTTAATGTAATAAATTACTACATTATTAGCCGAAAGTTAGATTATTACATTATCGGTTCAGGACTTGTATTACATTATTGGCCAGTTATTATGTTATTGTCTCAGTTATTATGTTATTGGCCTGTTACAAAAGGGCAAATTTATTATGTTATCGGCTGTTATTACATTATCAGCTGTTATTACATTATCAGCTTCAACAAAGCTGAAAACGCTGTAGTCTTTATGCCAGGCCTGTATGTGGTGGTATGTGTAACGCCGCCACAGAAACACATCAAAACAGGAAGAAGACATGTGCACTGAACTCGTGCGAGGTAAAACCAACACACAACAACACACACTTGTTGCTCACAGTAGTTGTACAGTTTGAGAAGATTTTGCTGTAAAAGCCAAAACAAGCCCAGTAGCTGCTGCAGCACTAACACGACGCTGTTCCACCATTGTTACTGTTGTTGTCGGGGGTTGTGCATGCGGGTAAAGAGGGAGGCGGGGCTATGGTGGCATCATTTCAGGAGAATGTGTATTCGCCGTGCACACGGAGACGCAGCGGGTGGCGTCTTCAGACTTTCCCATCATTTTCAGCTCCCAAAACGCCATCTCTGTGTGGACGGGGCCTAAATGTCTCAAAAATAAGTCAATGCAGAAGTTCAAAAAAGTGCAATACAGCCGATGGCCACTAGGTGCTGGCTCCAAAAAACTGGCTCCAATGGACTTTTCCATAAAATAAGGTCAAATACATCATTTTCAATCCAACATCAAACCTCAGACAGACAGTTTTCAATTCAGTCTCTGTTTCACAAGCACACAGATAAATACATAGTTTAATATTCTCTTCATCCTGATCCACAGTGCACTGCAGACGTGATCCTGATGTTCGTTGCAGACGTGATCCTGATGTTCGTTGCAGTCACACTTTAGGATGCAGCCGGTGTCTCAGGCCACATTTTGGCAGAACTGTGTCTTAGATAAATAACCATTTAAACAGCCTTCTTCACCTGCCCCTCCTCTTCACAACTGAAGTGGATTTAAGAGGGGAAATCAATAACGCTGGGAGTGTGTGAGCGTGTGACCAGTGTGTCTCTGAATCATGCATGAAAACACTCCTTCATACCTACCTGTGCACACTCCCACTGCAACACACATCAATCTGCCCTCCCCTCCCAGCATTCAAGGTGTGCCAGAACAATCAGCGCAGACGAATTATAGCAACATGCATGAGAGACAGCAGCAGCAGCAGCAGCAGCAGCCACACCTCCAGGTGAAGGGACCGGGTGAAATAACCACAGATATCAATCACGCCTCGGCTGCTCCGATGTTCCCCAGCAGGTGTGAAATACCAGAGGTGAGAAATAATTAACAGAGCAGCGAGGCGTGGTAACCTCTGATGGGATTTCTTCACAATTTCTCCTTAATTTACTTGAGTAGAAGAAGTGAGTGTCAGATCTTCAGTCACCTGCTCATCAGGCTTTGAAAAGGCTGAAGTCTTAAGATGAAACTGAAAATCCTACAACTACTGCTGCTGCTTGGGTTTGTTGTTTTAAACATGACCAGGTGTTATGTTTGAGTCTTGTTACTAAATGAACATTAGATGGAAAATTAGATGCTCTCAGTACCAAGTAATGAAGGTTGAAGAAGGCAGATTTAGTACATGACGTCAGGATGTATACGTATATTTTTTTTTTAGTCTTTACATATGTTTATTTGCAAAATTTCTATTTTTTATTTAGTCTGTGTGTCTTTGTGAGTGATGATGTTTGTAATTTATTATATTTCATTCTATACCTGTGTAATTAGTGTATTTTTTATTATTATTTCTACATTTCATATTGTGGATTTCTGTATTTTTGTCCTCTTGTTTTTCAATTCATTCTTACACTCTGTACTTCCTGTTTTGTTTTCTTGCTGTGACAAAAGGGATTTCCCTGGTTTGGGATGAATAAAGTAATATCTTATCTTATATTATGAAAAGAACATATCAGCTGTTTTTTGGAGCCAGCATCCACTGTCCATCGGTGGTTTTCCACTTTTGCAGTCCTGCACTCACCTCATTTTTGAGACCCGGTGGCAAAGTAAATCTTCTTTTTTACAATCTGTGGCAGGGCTCTGCAATCCTGGTCCTGGAGGGTCCCTATCCTGCATGTTTTAGATGTTTCCCTCCTCCAACAACTTAGTCAAATGACCTGCTCATCATCAAGCTCTGCAGAAGCCTGCTAACGATCCTGATCATTTTAATCAGGTGTTGGAAGAGGGAAACATCTAAAACATGCAGGATAGTGGCCCTCGAGGACCAGGATTGGAGAGCCCTGGTCTATAGTTTACACAAATGGCACATTTACACTGGTACTTACTCGCTTCACTTCACCTCGGATCGCTCGGGATCAGCTCCCTTTGACGAAGATTTAAAAATGAGACAGATTACGTGTTGCACAGTGATGACGTAACGACGCAGTGACGATTCTGACCAATAAGATTTTAGTACCTGCTCCGACCTGAACAGGTACTTTTTATTGGAACCACAGGAGAGCAGGTACGAAAAGTTGTACCAGGTACCAAGTGCCAGGTACTTTTTTGCCAGTGTAAATGCACCAAAAGCAAAGTGAAGTGAGTAGGTACCAGTGTAAATGCGCCATTAGTGAGCTTACACTTAGAAGGAGCACAGTTGTGTGTGCAGTCATGTTTTAATGAGTGAGCACATGTCTGGTTTTAGGATGAAACTGCAACATTTAACCGTCCGCCCTGTTAAACAAGTTAAAATGAGGGGAGAGGGTGTTGGCCGACAGTTGTTGGGGCTTTTCAGGTGAGCCGACCTCGTCACCGGTCACAGGTCTTTAATTGCATCTATAAATCCCGCTCTCCCTAAACCCTTTTACACCCACTGAGAACTCATCAGACAGAAAACACTTACAACTCTTGCTGCTAAGAGAGCTGACATCGGTAATTACATATTTTTGCAAGTTCATGCCTGTTGCACTTAAAAAGCAGCGGGATGCCAAGTCCTCCGAGGCTGCGGCTGTTTCTTTTTATAAACCCTAAACAATGTAGCCCTGCAGAGGACGAGCGAAACTGCATGTCGCCACTGCTAATACACACTTAGATTCACACCCAGTAACCCACACTTACCCATGGCTTTTGGCTGTACATCCCTGCAACAATTAAATTTTCCTGTGAGAAGCTAAATTTGTTGCTTGCACATGCACGCAGGTTGGCAGCGGCAGGATAAAATAAAACTGTCTTTGAGCGATTATCAGCTCCGAGGATCTGAGGTTTCTCCACAGCCTCCAGGTCTTCAGAAATCAATTGCACTGTTGTTCTGATTTGTCGTCAAACAATGTTGGTAATTGTGACCTCGTTAGCTTCGGTGCGTAATTAGCGACTCATTTAAATGCCAAAACGATGAAATGTCGAAAGGGTGAAATGTTTAATTCATATTAAACACAAAGCGGTGGAGATGACATCGCTCTGGAGGAAGTTCTGCAGCTTTTAGATCTTCCACCCGTCGTCGGCCTTGAGGTGTAGCTGCCTCTCCCAGACGCCCCCGAATAAATTACTTTACACATTATTAATTAGACGAGCTAATGTTTGCATGGGACTCCAGCAGCTGAGGATCTCCCAGTCTGCTCCTGGCGAGGAGGAATATTGCTTCCAACCCCAAAAGTTAATAATGCAGGACGGTGCCAGGAGCCAATTTCACAGGCATGTGCTGAACTGATGACCTGATATTCAGAGGGAACACTGCGAGGTCACGGAGAGAGTGAAAAGTGTTTCTGGATCTCATATTGGAACATATAGAAGATTTCTGGATCGCTGTCGTTTTGATTCAACGGGATGTTTGGAGACCTTCATCCACTTATTTCCTGACAGGAGATTTTGATGAGTTTCTTCAGTGTAAACACTCGTCACTCTGCTGGAGCTGCACAGGAGGTTTGATCCCTCTGGAGGTGAGAGGTAGGATGCAGGGAGGGAAAGTGTGAAGCATTAAGAAGTGATCACTGTTTATTCAATTATATGTAAATACACCTTCTCCTGCCTCTGGGGATGAATTTAAGATGCTTTTTTATGATGTCACATTTTAAATTTAAGTGTCAGCAATTTGTAAATCATTTGTCATTGGCTTATGGGATTTGAAAAGTGTCTCTTTGTATGATGGTTGTTATATTCTCAGTTTTATTGATTTATTGTGTCGTTGATTTCACTTGTTGGACGAAACAAAAACTAAACAAACTCATTGAATTTGAATTGACAAGTTTAATCCATGAGGTTTTAGATGTTTTCCTCTTCCAACACCTGATTCAAATGATCAGGTCATCATCGAGCTCTGCAGAGGCCTGATAACGATCTTCATCATTTGAATTTGAACTGTTAAGTGCAAACTATGACCCAAATGCAGACAAAGGTGACAGAAACTAAGGTTTAATTTAAAATCTAGAAAACAAAAGGTGCTGCAGGAGTGAATTAAACAGCCCAAAATAAACACGGGGAACATGATCCAAGTGAGGAACCAAAAGAAACCCAAAGTGATCCAGAACAGGAACCAGGAGCAGGGATCAGGGAGCAGACCGAGGTGATTTCACGGTGGGAAACCAGGAGCAAACACAAGGAAACAACAAAAACAAGACAGAGGAGGAGGATAAGTCGTGGAGCAGTGATTAACTGACAAGACACAGGTGAACAACTTCAGGACAGGGCCAGCAATCACACAGGAGAGAAGAGAACAGGAAGTCAACTAAACATAACCAAGAAAAGCGCTTACCAAAATAAAACAGGTGACACAAAAACCACCAAGACGGTGAACCAAAGTAAAACTCCAAACACTGAAACAAAGCTATGCAAGATTAAAATCAAACCCAAAAAACAACATGAATCATGAAAACTAAGGAATGATGACAGAAACATCTAAAACAGGGATTCAGATTTAAAGGGATGACTGAAACTAACAGACAGAAAACTCCAACTCAGTGGAAACCTCACAATCAAACATCTCATGAACACCTGGTGATTGACAGCTGCGTGAAATCAGCTGTGTCCAATCACTAGAGGAAGCTAGTGCTAGTTGCTGTGTGGTGTGTTCTGGTGTCTGTCTGAGGATTTATCATTGACCTCTTCTGTTTTTACTTTTTTTTTGTCATGCATCCTGCTCTTGTGTCTTACCTCTACCTCCTCAGCTCCTGCAGCATATTTGGACTTTCACCTTTTTACCAGTCATTTGCCAGTTTGTCTGTGTTTCCTGTGTCATTACTCCCATGCTTTTCCTGATTTTTAGATTTAACTTGCATCCCAGACTTTGCTGACACTACCTGCTGCCTGCTCCACATCCACTCATATAACAGCATCCTGTGTCATTTGTTTGGTTTTACACCCTCAGTAAAATGTTCTGGGCCATAATTGAACTTCTTGAAATTCAATCTAAGTTTGATATTTGTGATTTCTGCCCAGAGATTTCACCTCTTGTGATCCTCCACTTTCATCTGACGCAGCCTAAAGTGCACAGTGTCAATGGGCCTTTTATCCAAGCTCTTAGCGGCTGAAGTTTCCTTCATGTTACTTTATATTTTTTTCCCCCGAGCGTTTGTATAGGAACACATTCAACAGTAATCCATTCACCACTCCACAGAACACGGAGCTTTCAAGAACATCCAAACTGATAATAGTCCAGTTGAAAGATGAAGTAAATCAATTGAGGGAAAAGCTCGCACCACATGAAAAGCATGTCATCCTTGAAGTAATTGCATCTGTATGTGTGCAGAGGGGCCGGCTCTGGAGGAACCCACATAAAGAAGGATCATTACGCCGGAGCAGTTTGCTGTCAGTGCTATGATTCATATGGGCTCATATATGGAAAGTAGCAGCTCTTTAAAGCCGGTTTCATAATGTGGAGTCACCATGTGGACGGGCAGAGAGGAGGGAAACCAGCACATGTTTATATACTGAGAGACTCACAAGGTAGCAGAAGAAATATTGTCTTTAAATTCATGTTCCAGGTTTGTTCACTTCACATTTAGACATGGCAGCTCCTACTGTACTGACAACAATGGGAGATCTGTTGAAGTGGGGGGGAAATGAATGTTTTAAAAAGCACTAACTCAACTAGAGCAGTGAGCAGAGGTGGGTAGAGGAGCCAAAAATTGTACTCAAATTAGAGTAGTGTTACTTCAAAATAGTATTACTCAAGTAGAAGTAAAAAGTAGTCATCCAAAAAAAAAAAAAAAAATCACTCAAGTAAAAAAGTATTCAGTGAAAAGACTACTCAAGTACTGAGTAACTGTTTGAACATAATGTCTGATTTATTTATTTATTTTTAATTGTGTAATCAGACAAATTTAAAATAATGTGCAACTTCCTGTACAGTGGCATCACCAGCGATACACAGTGATTAGCATAAATCAATTTACCGTAATTCTTCAACCATTTGCCCCATAGACGTAATTCCAGCTGATTCCTGCTGACGTTCTGTACATATTACCTACATTACGGTAGGTAATATGAGGTAGACGCTCTGCTTGTCGGCTTTTAAAATCAGCTGGAATCACGTCGCTAGCATAAATGGCCGAGGAATGACTTCCTGTCAGCAGCTAAATGTTCAAGGTTAAAGGGTAAATTCTTTCCGTGATGAAGCTCTTAACGCAAATGATTCAGATATAAAACTACAAAACAAAATCCCCACTTCCTCATACGTCACTCACAGATTACCCACAATCCACCTTCTTAAAGTTACAGGCTTGTAAGTTGCTGTGCGGATGTTGTTGCGTTCACACTGCCACCTAGTGGTGGACAGCGTAGCGGCAAAACTCGTAAGTTGGTGCATTCGCAAGTCAAGGTAACATTGTACATCTGAATAAAAAGTAATGACTGGAGTGTAGCCCAATGTGGCGGAGGAAGAGTAGCGTTTCTTCTTTACACATCTACTCAAGTAAAAGTATGGTGCAGTAAAACTACTCATAGAAGTACATGTTTTTCAAAATTTACTCCAGTAACTGTAACAGAGTAAATACAACTTGTTACTACCCCCCTCTGCAGTGAGTAACTACAAATAAAACCAGTTCTTTTCCTATTGACCTCCATTAGACAAAGAATGAAGGACCACGTATGATTTTTCAGCCCCTAACTTGGGCCAATTTTTAAAATCGATGACTTGACGCTTTCAGTAAGCATCCAATTTGTCTGCCGCTGCTGTTGTCACTGCGTAGTTTACAGTACGGATCAGTAATGAATCCTGCTCTCAGGCTGCATCACGTAATATACAACAGCTCCCGTGTTGCAGAACAATGTGGGAGCTCAGAGGATTTTTTAATATATTTTTTTTCCCTCTTCTCCTGAGAAGCTTCAGATTGTGAACAAAGCGACTGAAGGTTTCCTGGAGGCTTAAACTCACTGTTTCAGCAGAGGAGACACACTCTGTAGTTTTTATGCAAACACAGCTTTTATAAACGGCAGAGTTGCAGAAGAAATCCTTGTATAACTCACTTGCAATATGCTGGGACGCTCTCTAAGACTGGAGCAGTGTTTGTGTGTTGAAAATGTAGAGATATATGTTAACATGTGTCTGATATGAGCCTGAATCTTCAGTTTCAGCTTCAAGCTTTTATTTTATATTGTGTCCTGAACATGTTTGAAATTACTTCTGTGTAAGAATGAAAAATGGTGACTGCATTTGTGTCAAATTATGGCCAGGCCTCTGGTTGATATGAACAAATTAGGGCCAAACTGGTGTGAAAAAAAGCACCTATGCAGCTGCTGATTTTTCACAATAAAAGCCCTGTCAAACAACGAGGGGTCAAGCTTCGAGGCTTTTTGATCCACTCTGCTGTCGACCCTGTTAGAACCTGAAAATGAGGCTTTGTACTAAAAATATGAATAAACTCATCAAACAGAGTAAATTTGAAATAAAATCCTGTTTCTAATACAAGTCTACTTCAAACAGACACTTCTGCAGACCGGTGTTTGAGAGACTGCAGGATATCATGAATTATTTGACTTTTCTCCAAACCTGATGCTTCCTCTGAGCCTGAACCAAAGTCTGCCACCTCATTAAACCTCAGCCTGGACCCCATGTGGTCTTTCTCACTGTCCTCCTGAAAAGCAGTTTCAGGTCAAAGTCATGAGTTTAATCTAATTAAGATTCATGTTGACGTTATTATTTGCATGCACCTGAAACTTCTCAACATTTGCATTTTTATAGTAACTTTGATGCTTTGCATAATGCTTCCTACTTTCATGTGGAAATGAAATGGTGCAGGACCATGTGTGCTCTCAGAGCCTCTTGAACTCCCGTGTCCTGTTTTAAGCTGAGTGAGAGGCTTCAGCAGAGCGGTAAGTTCCCATAAACTAAAGCCATCAGTCATGTGTTGTTATACATAATCAGAAGTGATGGGAAACAAAATTTTTAATAAGGCTGTTCAGTAATATCCCTGGCATGCAGCCAGACAGCTAAACAGACACAGACAGACAGACAGACAGACAGACAGACAGGTAGGGAGGGAGGGATCTCTGCGAGCACTCAGACTGTTATTACTCTTACAGCGCGAGTGATCAACAGTAATTATCTTCTCTGACCAGGGGAAGGCTGTCTTTTAATGCCTCCCTCGTTACTGACAGCTCATTAATCACCGGCAGCTGAGCCGAAAGAGCCGAGCTGCCAAAGCACCGGAGCACAAACCTGTTCCGACAACCTGGATACATACCCGAGAGATGACAAAAATAAAATCTCTCGGCCCTGCTGCCTAAAGACTCTCGGCTGCATTGAGTCTTGTTTACATATATAACTTTATTGAATCAGACAAGTCGGCAGCGGAGGACGGGATGAGATCCAATCAGTCTGTTTGCATGTGCTTTCAGCTTTTGAGAAAAGACGCCATGGGAGCACGAACACGGCAACGACTGCGTTACAGCAGAGTTTTACTCAAATGACAAATTTACAGCGAGAGATGATCCTCCCGTTCGATCAGACCTCAGCCCACAGAGCTTTTGTTTCAACATAACGAGTGAAGGGAGGTGGGCGGATGTGAAGAGTTTTATTACAAATGAGGCAAATGAAGACACACTAGCTGCAAACACACAAACTTCTACTTTTTTTTTTTTTTTTTACAAATCCGTCATGATGGAAGTTTTCCAAAACATCCAAACAAAAGGTATTCATAAAAACATGAAACCAACCCCTCTGCAGACACATTTTGACTGAAACTGGACAAATTCTTCGTCAACAGAAGCAATCCCAGAAAGTGAACCAGGACCAGATGCTGTTGATTCAATGTGAGTTCATTTTCAGGCCTAACAACTCGCATTGTGTAGAGCAACAATAAAACAATGCCTCTTTGGCTGGGTGGCATGCCATAAACAGGCAACACACAAGCCTGCTGACTGCACGCTGGAGGGGAGAGCTGGACACTTTCCAGTCATTGTTAACCATCCATCAGGGAGCAGCGTGCTACTGGTCAACTAAAACCTTTACCTGCAAAAGTTAAAATTCATAAAAATGTGTTTTTTAATGTGCTCAAACAATCACGAGTGTGGAAAAAAAGCTTTTTAATTGACTCATTTTCTGACCAGAAGCTTATTTCTGTTCAGTAAATATGATGCTGGTTCATTAGTTTATTAAAAACTGAGGGAAAAAGGGAGGAAACCTTCAACCTTCAACCAGACTCCAGAAACCAGACCAAGCAAACATCAAGCACATGATCCTCCATAAACCTGCAGCATGTTTTTGTACACATTAAACAAATAACACAGTAATTAAGGCCTTTTTTTTTAAGTGTAGATATTTTTACTGTCTGACAAAGACAGTGGGATTCCTGTTTTCAGAAAGGCAGAAAAAAAACATGTTAACCCAGTTTTCTTACCAAGCTATAGATGCAGAAATGCTAAAAAACTGCAATACCACTGATGGCCACTAGATGCTGGCTTCGATTCACTTAAGTTTAAACAATCTTTAATCATAAAAAAAAAGATGGATATAGCTACTGGGTCCCAAAAGTGAAGCCAATGCAAAAGTGCAAAAAAAACCTGCAAAACCACCGACAGCCACTAGATGCTGGCTCCAAAAAACTCAATATTTAAGTCAGTTGGAGCCAGACAATATATTTTCCCACAAGTCGCTCTGATGTCATCAGCTAAAGTCGACTCTTCTCATCAGTGACCTGAGGGTCCATCAGGAAATCAGTTCATCATTAAGTAGATATTTAAAAAGAGGAAGATTTAGGGGCGTGGCTATTTGGATTGACAGGTCTGGTCTCCACTGAGCTGCAGGTGGTGTGGAGGTTCATTCATATGTAAACTAGAGTCTCATACACATTGGGCAGTGTCCTCGGGTTCAAGGGTCAGACACGCCTCCTTGCTCCTCCCCTTATAACCAAATATGGTCACTTCTGGCTCCAGAAAAAACATGGCGATGCTGAAATGCCAAACTCCTGACTTCAAAGTGCCACAAACCATCTTGTGATGTCACAGTAACTTTGTCCATTCAAATGAAATGATTTTTTTTTTACCCCACGTGTGTGTTTTGATGTATTA
The DNA here is from genome assembly GCA_900323345.1 of Pseudochromis fuscus. Lineage (NCBI taxonomy): Eukaryota > Metazoa > Chordata > Actinopteri > Pseudochromidae > Pseudochromis > Pseudochromis fuscus. The sequence continues at coordinate 25,336 of OOFC01042829.1, forward strand.
ACCAAAGATTTACTGCTCTTTTGATTGGTACATATGTAAAGTAAAGCAGTGATAAGAGCATCTTGTGTTTTGCTGCTGACAGCTGCCTGTCTTCTGCACTGTGACGGCCTCACTTATCACTTTACTGCAGAGAAGTAAGAGCTCACTCCAGCTTTTTGCGTAACCCCCGCTCCACCCAGAGTGGCTGGGATTGGCAGGCCCTCGCTGTATAATGATGGTAATTCATTTCTATTAAACAGGTCCGTTATTATTGTTAAATCGTTAGAGTGGCGTCTGAGCGATTAACATACCCTGTCAGACAGCAGGCTGAGCGAGACAAATTAAAATCCCGTCACTTCGGCGGCCACCGCCGGTGCTGTCACCGCCTTCACACAGCCGTGGGAATACAAAGAGCTCACAGGCTTCATACACTGCACGCCAGGTAAAATATAATATGAAGACGTGCGGTGTGGAGCTCTGTGTCGCAGCTTGATGAAACATGCAGAGTGATAAAACAGCACAGGGAAAGGGAAAAATAATAATTATATAAAACGATATTTAATCAGTAACTAGTACAGATGACATCCACACTCCCAGGAGATGATGAAACATGTCATCACAAAATAACAATAACAACAAGAGCTTGCCAAGATTACAAGCTCAGGCACAGCTGCCAGAGGATCTCCAGCAGAAACTGAAAGAGCAGGAAAACAATTTTCATCAAGTGGCAGAAATAACATGGAATTAAAGATGGCATCATGTACATGTTGATACTCATGTCTGACTTTACTCTTAGGTATTTTTTTACCCATGATGTTGGAGGCTTTAGGTACATCAGTGTACTGTCTGGTGGTGATCTATCACTTTGCTCCAAAGTAAAATATGTCTCAGATGAACTGTAACATAAAGAGATTTGATGAAGTTCTGGCTCATCTACCAGCAGTGGGTCAGTGGGTTGGGACCTGGGTTGGGAAGCGGTTCAAGTCCTGGTCCAGATAAAGTATGGGGCATGGACTGGTGGATGGGGAGGTGGCAGTCCGCCTTTGGGGGCACCTGCAGATATTTCATAGGGTATGCTGCATGTTTCTATGACAACAAAGTCGTCTTCTTCTTCTTCTTCTTCTTCTTCTTCTTCACTTTTTCTGAATCACGACAAACTAAGTTGTACAAACTGCCGTCAGCCATTTCTCTGGTTGCAGTGGTGTAATCTGTAAAGAATCTTAGTCTTTTTGTTTTTGAATAACATTTTTAAATATTCATGTTTCCTGTCTGATGCTGACTGTCCAATAAAGGCTTAATTGAAGGAAGAGAGGGCAGATGATTTGTAATGCAAAAAATAAATAAATGATGCACAAAATTTTTTGTTTAGTCCAGTTATGTAACATTCGTAATAAGCACATCTGACAATAGGAAAGGTCCCATGACTCTTGTTGGACTGGGAATATGTCTCAGAACTATTTTCACAAAATGAAATAATCTGTGTTTCAGTGCAAATAATTTGATGGTAAAATATATGTGCTGGAAAAAAGAAGTTGCCAAAAATACTTTTTAATAAAAAAAACTTTAAAATATAGAAAATTGCACAATGTATTTATCAAACCTGAACAAATAAATTTTGGTACAAGATCTCAAAAGTCCAAACTTTTTGACATAAGGTAGAAAAAGTAAGTCAGGCTCATGGGATGAACATCTGTGTAAACTTCAGATCGAGATTTCACTTTTCTCTTTCTGAAACTTGACGCCTCCTCCACCACAAACTCATCTGAAGGTGCTCAACAATACGAACAAAAATACCAGCAGACGTATAATGAATACACTTCACAAGAATTCTGTTTGTTTATGAGTTATTCAGGGACGTATAACTCATCTGTTGTGTGTCTTATTTCACACAACACACTCATTCAAACTATGGATGAGCTGCAGCAGTAAAAAAAAAAAAAGCCTCATCTTGTTTGCTGCCTGTTAAACTGATGTTTTTTGTCTTCTTGGATAATAACAATGTTATTCAGGGATCCCAGAAGCAATATTTGCCACATTAGATGTAAATAAGTCGCTTTAATAGATTTTTCCTATCCACCCCTCTGGTTTTATTTTTATTATGTCTGCCTGGCGCTGCAAACATCATCTCCTCAGCCCGTCTGTCTCCCCCCTCAGCCACAACAGCAGCAGCTGATGGGGTGAGGAGGAGTGCGACGAAGGACGGCGGAGGAAAATCAGAGGGGAGGGAAGAGTAATGTAAAGAGAAACAATTAAAACGAGGGATTGAAGGCGGGAGGCGACACAAAGAAAATAAGTGAGACGACGTTTTTCATTTTCATGCGCCCGGCTTAGATAATCCCTCGAAATGGCAAAACATGATTCACCCAGTGTGTGACTCATGTTGCAGATCCTCACTAATGGTGCCAAATGAACAATTCAGCGGTAACACTATCGTACTGTCTGCTACACACTGCTCTCAGACGGCTGCGGTCGCACAAAGAAAACAAAGCGTATCATCGGCATAGAAACACACCCGGACTGATGAGCTGCTATCCTGTTAGATCAGAGGATTGTTGCTGCGACCTCTGACCTCTGGAGTAACAACAGCTTCTACTGTAAGAATTGAACATTGTTTTACTCAATGAGAATCACACCAACAGCAGTAAAGTGCCTGATGGAAACCAGAGCAACGCCCACTGTGCTGAATATTTAATCGTCTGCAGTGTGTTTCAAGCTCATCTCTGCAGAGAGCTCCTGATCTCTGGTTACTACATTTCTATTAAGTCATTATTTGGTGTTTTATCCAACGAGTGTGAAAAACAGTTGCACCTACTCAGTACTGGATGTTTCTGTGTCTGGGCCTCACACACTAAGTGGAATATTTTTACATCTGAGTATTGAGTGATTTAACTTTTATATCATGTACAGTATGTTAGAAAGTGAGGTACGGTGCTTTCACATGTGTATTTCAAGTGGCTCATTCACTGGATAGTTTCAGGTGACACTATACACTGTAATAGGTGATGTCCATGTTTGTGGGCTGAGGTTTGAAACCAGGAGTTTGACATTTGGCGTCTTGGATAAGAGGTGGAGCTGGGGAGCAGCAGTGAAGGACTGGATCTAATGCAGTCTCACCAGGCCTGTCAAACTGTGAGGAGTAATATCCACGTAATTATGAAACTATATTCAGATGGACCACCAGGACTTTGAAAAGAAGTAACGTTGAAGCAACTTGTGGAAAACACTGAGTAGTTCACAAGTGAAGTTGTTGATCTTTGAATGGAAACCTGTTGCAGCCAGATTACTTTGAAGCCTGCATCTAATTATATAGTAATATTTCATTTTTTGGCTCGTCCACATTGACTTAACTTTGATTATGTCCATCTTACAAGTGACAGGACAGAAGCCAAAGGAGCTCAATCAATGAATCTGTCATTGTGGCTTCACGTTTACTACTTTTAAAACTCCAGTGTGAACACGACCTGGACCAAAATGTTACAATGTGTATTGCGCTCATAAGATACAGATGAAAGAAAAACATGGTGGTCAACACTGAGAGAGCCTGACTCTTCAAGTATGGATCAAACACAAGTAAAACATCCTTTCTCTTTCTGTTTATTGCTCAGGTTTTTCAAACTCTGTGGTGTGTGTGTATGTGTGTGTGTGTTCTGTTTGTAGCCTCTAAACCCAAGAGGCTTCACACTGGCACCAGCGAGATCTTGGACCTGACATCGCTCCCCCAGGGACACCGGAGGACATGTTGGATTTGAGATTTATGTGGCTGTGCTTTCTACACTGCATCCTTGCTGCTCTCTCTCAAACTAACCCCAATAAACAAGCCCTTAACCTGTCAGTCAGAAAGTCAAGACACAAAGTTTCATAATTGCTTTGGGGGAAAAAAAAAAAGTCTTTGGCGCGTCTCCCACATGATTCACTTTAGCAATCAGAAGTTCAAACTGGATCTATTTATAGAGCGTCTTAATCCATCACTTGTATTGCCGCGCCTTGTTTTGCCTGCAGCGACGCCATTGTTTGCTTGATATGCCTCGATTCATTGCCAAGCTTGTATATTTCCCCCGTTTTTTTTCCTCCAGGACACACTTCTCCGAGGTTCGGATACGTCATCGGTGCAGGGAGAGCGAGACGGGAGCTCCAGGAGGGTTTAAGCACAGAGCAGCGAGCGAAGGGGGAAACAATGAGAAGATTGTGATTCTTGTGAATTAGACGAATTCCTCTGGAGCCCGAGTGGAGGTATTTCAGTATAAACCTCCTCAATGCCCCTGTGTGCAGGAGCAGCAGTCTGCACGGTGTTGATGGAAAAAAATAAAAAAAGTTTTATGTTCCTATAAAAGCTGGTTTACTACAGACTCACTGGGTGTGTATTTATATCTATAAAAATAAAAAAACACAGGGAGGACTCAGAGGCATGTTTTGTAATTCAGAGAAATGTGCACATGTGTGAATTAAGACGTTCAAATAAAGTCCTCTCTGTAAACTGGCAGAAACAAATGCGTCCCCTTAAATGCCCTGCTGGACGGAGCCGAGAATAATTGAGAGTTTTACAGTCGGAAATTTGCTGGTGAATTTAAGCTTAAAATAATCCTGTATGGAGTCCAACAGTCAGTGACCGTAAGGCTCTAACTTTGGGACATTTCACCAAAATAAAACCAGATTCACCTCACACCCCCTGCCAAAGACCTGAGCATTTACAGTTTCAGGCGAAGAAATCAGACTTTTCTTTGGTTTGTTTCTCTTTTATTTTGAAAGGATGCAGGATCAAGCACCTCAGAGCAGACTTTGTGGGACAGGGCTGAAGTTTTTCCACCCGGGGGCCCAGAGGGAGGACGGGGGGAGACAAACAGTCCTAAACTGGGCTCTGCAAACAACCACCCTGCGGTGAAGATGCCCACGGCACAGCTGCCGTTCCCCAAAATGGCAGAGGAAAAAAGCTGCGTTGGTTCTTGCGTGAAAGTATATAGCTGTTATTCAGGATGCTAACCATGTGTTTTCTATGAGTGTGTGTCGGAGTGTTTGGGCAGCGTGTTTTTCTGGTTTGCTGGTCTATAACTGGACAGCAATTTCGAGCGCTGCTTTACCGTAACCTCCGACCAACACGCTGGCTGCACTTTACTGGATTCACCCGCTGCTACTGACGCCCCGCTGCAGAGGGAGAGCCAGACTGGTCAGTGAACAATGGACGCCAGACTCCGGTTTTTAACTGCTTTAACACTCATTTCAAGGAAGCAAGTGATTTCAAAGTAAAAATAATCTCTCAGCATCAGAGCCTGATGGAAAGAATCTAGATTTTTGGTCAAATCCAGACCAAGGCGACACGTCTGTGGCCTGATGAGCCACCGTGATTCATACTGAGGGCAGATTAACATGTTGATGACATGAGGAAGTTTGCAATTTTGGTTGGGGTTAAGGTTTTGGTAACAAAACTTCAAGAGGAAAAAAAGTAATTAAGATAAAATACAGTTAATTTCCCCATGAGACACATCGACACTGTAAAACCTAATTCTTCTTATTTTAGACAAATTATTAAAACTGTGAAAACAACACAAACATTTTGTTTACTGGAGACAAATATACAAACAATGTAAGCTGGATGTATTTTTTTTTTTTAATGTTAACAATTTTGGATTGACATCTGACCTGCCTCCACATAAAACTGCCACAGTATATTATTGTCTGGTTCATATTGTTTAATGTGCTGAATAAAACTGTACACTGTAAAAACAAAAACAGTCATTTTCTGATGGCTGAGGCGCCAAAATATTCAGTAAAATAACAAACTCAGACTCAGCTGATTATAATTTGTCATAGTTTTGTCTCCGAGCTGTTTCCAGTAAATGTTTTAGTGACTGTGTTTTACAGTGTAGCATTAAACAGATCAGAGAGCAGCCAGAGGAATCTGATTGGATGGAAAACAAGAGCAATATGACTCTGATGATTACATCAGGTGATTAGAAATTTAGACTTCCTCTGAAGTTGCTTTAAAACTGACCATTAGGTTGTTGAAGGTCTACCCCACTGACCCAGCGACAGCCTGAAAATATCAGACCTCATTAACCAATCGTTTGTAAGAAGACATCTGGTCTTAAACATCACTTACGCAATTCTCCAGAAGATGTTGGCATTCACCAGTGTTTTATTGTCTGGGATTTGCTCATGGTTAAGAAATCTGGAAAACACCCAGGAGCACTTTCACACACACTTCAGTGGGGACATGTTTGTGCAACATTGATGTTTATTCAATACTGAAGTTGTATAAAGTATCGTATGAAGGAATTTGGTGTGGGATGAACAAAGTCTCGTCTTATCTTACAATCTCATAGGATTTAAATTACACTGTTGTTTTAATCATTTATATTGTTTTTAGTAATTATTTTACAGAGCATTTCAAATTAAACACTACACATACTTTACAATCCAGGAGCAACAACAGATCTGCTGTGAATGTATCTGTTGAAGTGATCGAGCTCTGTATTTGAGATCAGGTCTGACTCAGTCCATCATTCTCAGACATTTGATCACAGTGTTGATAAGGAGTCAGGTCCTGACGCTCTGCTCATGATTCACCTGAGAGTCGCTGTCACCTCCTGGATTTTTTGTTCTTGTTGTTTGGCCTTCGATTCGAGCTCCTTTGAGAAACCTTCCTCTCCTCAGTTGTGTAATCTTCTTCAGACTCAGTCCACATGACTCGGTGACTTCAGAGCTGATGAAGGTTTTCTTACATTTCCAGTTTTCCAACATTTTTGACTTGATGTCAAACTCTACATCAGTGGTCGCCAACCACCAGGCCGGGGCCAAGTACCGGTACCGGTCCATGAGGCGTTTGTTACCGGGCCGCACAGAAAGAATGAATAATTTATATAATTTATGTTGTATTGATTATTACAGTCTGAAAGACATTTTATTTTGAAAAACTACCACATTCTCTCCAACTTAACTGTCATCTGTGTCATCGTGTCTCGGTCATGTGATCAGATACTCCCCAAAAGCTAAGTCTGCAAACTAGTGAAAATGAGTAAAAGCAAATGTCTTTGGAGAAGGGGAAACATTTGTTTTCTTGCCGGTTGTGTTATTTTATTTTTGCTGTATTTATCTGCCACACCTTGAAGACTGGTCTGTGGAAATAATGCCGACATTAAACTGGTCCGTGGTGCAGAAAAAGTTGGGGACCCCTGCTGTACATTGTTTCTAATAGTTTTTCTGTTTCCATGTGATTACTTTGTGTGCACTGGTACTGCAGTTTTTTGCCCTTTTATGGGCATTGTCAGGGTGTTTACATATGCAAATTATTAAATTAGAAACAACTGGCACCACTAGCGTAACATCATGGGTATAAGCCCCGGTGCAAATATTTTTTTTGTGCCCTCACTCCCACCCAAAACACAAGCGTACCTCGTGCATGCTACACGCAGGCATACACACACACACACACACGCACAGCCACTCAAGAGAGGCTAGGCTAACGCTAAACGTGATGCTACGTTTTCTCGTAAATTTTCATCCACTTGCTTTTTTTTTTTTCTTGCTGAAATGAAAAACAACTCACCTCACACCATCACACTGACAGGTATCAACGTGATTGGACAAATGATCTTTTCCTCCTCCCATACCAGCCACTCAGCGTCACCTCACCGACCCGCCCCAAGCTGTTCAGTTTATGATAATAATTTTTTTTTCCTTCCTTCATGGGCCCCTGACGGCGTCCATATTTACGCCTCTGACTGGCACTTACGAAGACTTGGGATTCATCAATCTATAAACACTTTATGCTTCATGAATCTGATGTAGACCTTGTCTCAGGATCCCTCTTTTGAACAATAAAAAGATGTACATTGGTGAATGAGGCCGTTTGATGTGAGCAGGTCTGTTCAGTCTATCTGCTCCTGATCTATGCACCAACCCTGCTGCAGAGATGCTCGGCCACATCTGCTGTCGTCTCCGCTCCTCTGTTCCTCCCAGCCTCTGTTTTTAGCCTTGGAGACGACACAGCAAAGATCTGCAGGCTTCTCATTAAAACTTCACTTTAGCTTCACAAAATATTTGCATAACAGAGTCTTCTGCTTTACTTTAAAGTCTGTGGTGTGCGTTTGACCAAAGTGCCCCGTGGTTAACTTCTGCTCCTTTCTTTCTTCCTACGAACTGAGAGATGAATAATGTGCACGTTGAGCTTGAATGCACCACAGTCGTTGATGGTGGTGGATGCGACTTCTCGGTGGGAAAAGCTAAAAGCAAACCGGTCTGGAACACACTGAAAGTGGTTATAAATCACCCCCACCCTCGTCCTCACCCTCAGCTCCTGCAGTGTGTGATGTCTGCGTGGACGCGCTGCAGACATAGCAGTGATGACATCGTCGCCGCTGCAGCACAAGCCATCATGTACGACAGAGCAGCCGGACCACACACACACACACGGGCTGACGTCAGCGAGCTCCTCTGATGCTGCAGCCTGAACATCAACCAGGAAGTTTTTACTGAGGCCGTTTAACTGCACGAACAAAGAAGCAGCATCGCCACAAAAATGTCAAACATGGGAAATGAGTTGTTTTCAAATGGATTCTGCAAAAAAAAAAAAAAAAAAAAGGACAAAGTGAAGTTTAATGCAACTTTAAATCAAACTGCTTTTTGTAACATCAAAACTTTCTGTTGACAGTTGTTTTGTGGTGAACACACAACACAACAAAGATGACAGACTAGAGAAAAACCTCCTCCATCAATAACTCAGTAAGGCTGCTCCTTCACGTCCTCTTTGATAAATGTGCACAAAACCTTTCAAAGGAGGAATTTTCCAGTTTGCATGAGGCATGAAATGAAATAAGTTTTCACTCTTCTGCTGACACCTTTTTTTTTTTTTTTAATGCAGTATTCAGATGGATGGATTTACAACTATATTCAATGCACCAATTAGTACCATGGGACAGCTCTCCTGAGTTTAACACTTAATTAAGAGCACTTATGTAAATGGAGTCAGTCACAGTTTACAATCAGAAAACCAGGGGCTCAGTTTAAACACAGATTGCTCATGTGTCTTTAAGCATATGGTGAGTTTTTCCCACCAGGTGATGATTTCCTGCTGCAGTGAAGCAGGAAGAAAGTGTCGCATCAAGTTGGAGATCAGTTTTTTTGTAAATTGCAGTAGCGTGCAATTAAAATTAGCTTCCTCTGGTTTGTGGAACAGCTTTGTTACAACTTCCTGAAATGTAACAATGTCCTGAATTGTTACTAAAAAAAAAAATGTAACAAAACTTACTGACCCAATATGGAAGAAGTTGTTACATTTTGGACTCAGCATCTTGTTACCATATTTTCTGGACTATTGAGCACACCTTTCTGTTTCATGTGGTCCACTCTGACTGGGTCTGATGTGATGAGGCTAAATGTATCGGTGGCATGGAGCTTGCTAGCTTGTAAAAAGCTAACGAGCTTCATGCCGCTGATACATGAGAAACACCAGTGTTTAAGCTGCAGGGTTCAAAGTGTCGGAAAAAAGTAGCGGCTTATAGTCCAGAAAATACGGTACATTATTGACCTGTTGTTACATTTTGGGTTTTATTACATTGGTTTTTTTTTAACAGTTTAGGTCATTGTTATATTTCCAGTTGTTGTTACATATCGGGCTTCAATAACCCCTGTTTCAATCCATAATTACCTGTTGAACCACCATAAAGTTTTCCAAATAAAAAGATGCTTGTGCATGAAGTGTACTCTGAGCATCTCTTTGGGACTCGACTTAAATTGTGTTTGGGACCAGCTCCAAGTCAGATTGTTAGATTATGGATCTGCCATCTCACTGATCTGTTCAATCATTTTTCCTCCAGGAGATGAAACTTCTATCAGCAGTTTGTTCGACCGTCTTCACTTCAAGAGCTGCAGTCGTGAGGGTTTGTTCTGCAGCTCATGGTTTACGACCAGTGACAACACTGTTGCAACAGTGCTGGTGAGGAGGGTTTCCTGCAACTGTCCTGGCTCGACTGGGTCTGGTCACGTAACATGTGTTTTTATTAAATGTAATGATTGACAATATATTAAACAAGATCTTTTCATCACTACATAGTAGCTACCATGTGCAGATATCACAGAAAATGGCTAAAAGTAGAGGTTTGCATCTGTCCCGTAGAAGATGATCGGAGGTAGATCTAGATACAGGGACTTTGAAACAATTCAGAAACAATGTGACTATGATGGATGATTTGTTGCAATGTGATACTTTACAATTGCCTCAGGTTAATTTTCTTTATTTCATTACAAACTGAAATAATTCTAGAAAAGTGCAACAGTTGGGATTCGCTGCAGAAATCACCAATGAAACCCAAGAGTGTGTTATTTTATGACATCATAGGTAAACAAGGGAAACAACAAGTATGATTTCAGAATAACATGTCATTGAGTTTATTAAGTCAGCAACTGATAAAACTTTGACACTTTGACACCGAATAGAAACACCTGGACATGTCTGTGTGAGACAGACTGAGGTTTATCTTCAGATAGGGTGAGAAATAAAACATAATAAAAATATTTGGCAATAAATTTAGTCGGTATGAATCAGTAAGCAGTTTAAATATTAATCTTTACACCATTAGAAAACAAGTTTTAGTCATTACAACAACAAAAAATGCTGGAAATAGATTCAAATTGGGGATTTATCAAATTGTCCAACATTAGTTTCCTTGCCTGGCAGCTGTTGGACACCTGTTGCTGACTTAATTCATCTTTAGTTACTTTTCAATAAGCAACAAATAATTTTTAATTTTTTGTCTAAAAGAAAAGTTACACCCAGAATGAAACGTGCAAATCTCTGCACAGCTTTCACACTGCATCATCTAATGTGCATCAACTTTGCTGGTGTCAAATTACAATCTTCAAGTAGCATAATCTGCACAGTGATGAAGCCTCACGTCCGTCAGCAGAGTTCAAACCTGTTGCATGTTACTCCTCAGTTTGTCTCATTTACACCATACACCAACACGGGACTGGAACAATTAACTGAGGTCATACGAGCCTCGGTAATTGTCTGTGGTGTGATCAGTCAGTCAGTCACACCTCTGCAGAGACTTTTGGTCATACAAGTAATTAAATCTCCTCAATGGGCCGAGCCTGTGAGCTAGATAGAAACCACAGCCTCCCTCCCTCCATCCATCCATCCCTGCGTCAGCCTCCTCCTCCTCCTCCTCCTCCTCCTCTAACTCGACTTGCAGGCTCCAGCATTCCTTTGGCCTGACTGCATCAAACTGCGCTGAATTATAATTAATTAGTGGTTGGAAAAAAATAGAGACTCAGCTGGCTTAGAGAAAATTATATAGTGCGCGTCCAACGAGTAAAACCTAGAGAGAGTGAAAGAGCTCTGCCGCTGAAGAACAGAAAAACACTCCAAGTTTAGTCTCTTCAAAGTCGCTGCAGCAGCATCTGTACGAGCTGAGGAGAGCTGGCGACGAGTCGGATGAAAAGAGGAAAGAAACTGTGTAAAATCCTTTTCTGAGCGAGGGTTTGAAAACCAAATGGTGTTAACCAAACTGTGTTTAACAGCACAATCTGTCAAATTCCCTTCATCTGAAACGAGGTTTTGGTTCGAGGCTGCAGAGGTTTGTATTGTCCAGTGTTTTCACAGGTTCTTCTCATTTATTGGAGCACATGTAAAATTATACTGCATGAGGATGAGGGATGAAATCAAAGGTGTGTGAGGTTTAATGTCCTCACATTTTTTTTTGCACGTCACAGTTTTGCTTTTTGTCTCATTTGTGCTGAGAAACTAAAAAATATTTTTCAGTGCAGCCACCAGCAGCAGTTATTTTCTTAATATTCATTTTCTTATTGATAAGTTTTTGTTAATGTTGGATCTGCATCCAAAAAAACCCCTAAAATATATGTTTGGTTATGAAAGTTGATCCAATTCATGCTCTCAATGCTTTATGCTAAAATGCATGAGTAGTTAATTAGCAGTTAATTCATGTGTTGTATATAAACCTATCAAAGGTACTTGTTCTCTTTTTCCTTCACTGAAATTCAAGTTTCCTTCTCACTACATCTCAGAGCACTTCCTGTTGTTGGGTCAAGGCCTGACAGTATCATCAATACTGAGGAAAACATGAATTTTCCTTGACCAAGCATTGAGGCGACTATTATTTGTTGCAAGATGAAGACAGAACATGACAAAGTTCAGCAACACGCTGTAATCAATGAATGTTTGAAATTCACAAAATGTCTATATTCTTTATTTTTTATTGTATTTATCATTGGTTTTGTTCTTGGATGGTTGAGAAATTGCTAAAAGTATCAAAAAACACAAAGAACTGGTCTGTTAACAAGTTTATTTTTAATGATACAAATGTAACTTTTACCTTTAAACACTAAAGGAAACAAAATGCATTACATGGACAAAGTACTCAGTACTTGAGTCAAAGTACTGATACTCATGGTCAAATCTTACTCAACTACAAATAAAAGTTATTGGTCAAAATGTTACTCAAGTTAAAGTACTAAAATACTTAAGTATGCAAAAGTGCATGCATTTAAAAATACTTAAATATTCAAAAGTACAAAGTAAAAGTACATTTTCTAATATCAGTACATTGCTGTATTGTTCTCGAGTTAATCCCCGACTAATGTCTACTTCCTGTTAATGTGGCATTTTAATCTGAAAGGGCTTCGATGAAAAGAAAACTCCTTCCTGCAGAGTGTGCATAATACTTTGTTGGTGACTGTTCGGTTTTGCTTTTTTGTTTTCAAATTTCCCATCGAGAGGCTAATATGCTAACATGCTGTTTAGCGTTTTTAAAAAAAACCCAGAAAAACGAAAACACCGTGTTGTTTCCTGTCTTCCCTCTTTATTGTTCGGTTCTGCTGCCGGTCACTTCCTGCCGATTTGCGTGACGGTAACTCTACCTGGACAAACTGCCTGAAACACATCGCAGCATAGACTGTATATAAAGTAAGTAACCACACACTTCCTGGGAATGTAGTGGAGTCCAAAGTACAATATTTACCTTTGAAATGTAGCGGAGTGAAAGTAAAAGTTTCCAAAAAAACAAATACTCAAGTAAAGTACAAATACTCAAAAAATGTACTTAAGTAC
>OOFC01042830.1:0-15169 GCA_900323345.1 Pseudochromis fuscus
TGTGTGTGTGTGTGTGTGTGTGTGTGTGTGTGTGTGTGTGTGTGTGTGTGTGTGTGTGTGTGTGCAGTTTTTTCCTTAACTTGATAAGATTCCAGTCAGGTTTGTTTTTTATGGCATGTGAATATTAAATCTTAATAAGGGACTATAAAATACAATAGTGCTCTCATGCTTTATGAAGATGAAGGCCAAAGATCTTGGCTGAGATTTTTACTTAAGTGGCAATTACATCAATCTACATGTTTTGTTGAGGAGCACAGAATCAGAGTGATGGAAATGGACGAATCATCCAGTGAATGTATTACTGACTTCAATTAAAGTTTTCAATCATGAAAATACTCAGTCAATACATCATTCTGATTATCTAAAGTCAAATCTTCCTCCTCTTTCTCAGTGATCTGATGGTTCCTCTCATCATTAAATAAATATTCGGCTTCAGGCAACAGGAATATTTAAGAGTGTGGTTAGTTTGATTGACAGGTCTCCAATCAGACCAGACCTGAACTTGAGTCTCATACACATTGGGCAGTGTTCTCGGGTTTAAGGGTCGGACCCACCTCCTTGCTCCTCCCTTCATATCCAAATATGGTCACTTCTGGCTCCAAAAAAAAAGCACAGCAACAATCAGTTACAAACTCCTGGCTTCAAAATGTGAGTCCACAAACATTACGTTAGCTTTGTCCATGTGATATACAGTGGTTGCAATACAACCTTTTAAGAAACGGGTTCTTATTTTTATGTAATTACGTACACTGCATTCCAAAACGTTTAACTTTAGCACAGGGGTCATCAACCCTGGTCCTCGAGACACAATCCTGCATGTTTTAGATGTTTCCCTCTTCCAACACACCTGATTCACATCATCAGGATTGTTATCAGGCTTCTGCAAAGCTTGATGATGAGCTCATCATTTAAATCAGGTGTGTTGGAAGAAGGAAACATCCAAAACATGCAGGATTACGGCTCTCGGGGACCAGGACTGAGGACCCCTGCTTTAGCACATTTTCACCTCTGGATGATAATCCTGTAAACCCCAGTCTATTGAAATCTCTACTTGAAATAATACCTCCAAATTGCATCTGTAATAACTCAAAAATCGTGTCAACACCAAATCTGATCCACCCAATACAGTGATGGCAGTATCCAAGCTTTCTCTTGAATGTGCTTGGTGATTTTTATTTATTTTTTTAAAACCTTGGCAGGTTGTGCTTTAAACACTAATAAAAATTAGATTGTTTTGGTTTAATGAGCCAAATTCAAGACTGTCAAATACCACAAGGATGTTTATTTAAAGACTGCAGCTCTAATTTTAAGCATCTGTGGAACATTTGTTTCAGCTACGGTGGAAACACTAATGACATAATGGATAAATTCCATGTTAGAATTGCTCTTTTAATTTTACTGCTCAGTGCTCACCCTGCTGCCAGTAGTGTGAGCCAAGTAAAGGCCGACTCTCTCCCCTTCTATCTAATTGATTCATCTGTAGGGCATTAGAGCCCACACACTGAAATACTACTATTGACTGACCACTCATTCTTATTCCCTATTTGTAACACACACACAGCCTCCTACACATGAGCTATAAAGTGCATCACATATATTATATCCAAACTTCTCTGACAATGGCGCTGGCGTGCTTTGAAGAAAAAAAAACTTTACTGCTTGGGGCGCACCGTCGCTTTACAGATTTCATTTCACAGCAGCAACTTACCAGGACTGAGCAAATGGCTCTGCAGGCTCACAGTCAATATAGTGTTTGTACATAGCTGGGGGATGAGCAGATTTACAGTATCCTGCCATCGAATAACAGTTCTCCACATCTCATTTCACTGTGTATCCTTCAACCCCCACAGACATGAGGTGGGGAAGGCAGCTCACCACCCAGACAAATATTTCACATATTGTCTGCCCTGAAAAGCATCTGCTGTGTCATTATGTGACACACGTCTGCTCTATTTTCTAAGTTGTTTGGCTTTACTTAAGCTTTATTTATTCAGGAAATCTAACAGAGGGTTCTCATTTAGATGCCTTTTTAAGAGAGACGTGAGAACAAATTACAGAAGATCCCAGCGAGAAATTTAATTCACTCAGGACGCACACACACACACAGTACCACAATTGAGATAATACAGCATTCATGTTTTAGATTAATAAGCTTCTATAATTTCTCGGTTGTGTTGCAGCTTATTTTAATAAAATAATATTAGTTTTACTCACGTCAGAGTTTATATGAGGAGGTTTTAGATCCACAGGAGTTAGGACAATAAATATGATAACTAGAAAGTACTCAGAGCACACACCTCCACCAAGGTATAATCCAACTCTACTGATGCTATAGGTTGAACACTGTTGCCCTCTTGTGGTGAAAGAGCAATCCATGTTGTTAAAACATTACAACAGATGGGGATTTTCAGGATTTTTTTCTTGGATGGGTAATACCCTATCCATCTCCTAAAAATAATCATCACAATCTTTTCACTTGTTTTTCCTTAATGTCAAACGGAGATATGAAAAAAAAAAACTTCCTTGGCAGATGTAAATACCGTATTTTCCGGACTATAAGCCACTACTTTTTTTCGACGCTTTGAACCCTGCGGCTTTGTATCAGCGGCACGAAGCTCGCTAGCTTTTTACAAGCTAGCAAGCTCCGTGCCGCCGATACATTTAGCCTCGTCACATCAGACCCGGTCAGAGTGGACCGCATGAAACTGTTCGAATAAATTCAATAGCGGCTTATAGACAGGTGCGCTCAATAGTCTGGAAAATACGGTACATTTGCCATGGCCGTGCATTTTAAATAAGCGCCCAGGTAGGCTGATGCATATACAGTACAACATAATGTCAAGAAATAACTGACCCTTCACTACGCCTCACCACCCATTGCTTTTGTTGCTACACCTGTCAAGCTTTTTAATCCACACTTTCAAACTGTAAGTGGCAGATTTACCACTTTAAATTCTCTTTTTATTTTTAATGCAACGACTTCTTGATTTAACCAGGTTAAGAAAACCTCTCATTCAGACACTGTCGATATAAAAATAATATGAAAGAATAACCATTGCTGGCAGCAGCAAGGTCAAAGTCTTAATAGTGGATCTATTATGAATCAGTCATTTTTTCCTGTAAATTAACACTCATCATAGAAAATGTGGTTGAACTCTGACCTGGATTTAACTTGTAAAGAATTTAATACTGGGCCAGTCACCAGAGTTTGAGTTGGAAGTGTATTTAAACAACTCTGGTTTAAATGAGATAATAAAATCTGAAATTATTACACAACTAACTATTATAATATTATAAATGTATGTAAAACACTAGGTTACATAATGTTGATTGGCCTTAACAGGTTAATGGTGGATAAAGATGCAGTCCTCCTGTAGCTGCATTAACTTGAGCAACACAGGATGTTTCGAGACACAGAGGAGCACCGTCCACAAAACATGTGCAGTAACTTCACCTCTGAATGATGTTACTCATAATGACAATAACCCAGGGCTCCTCACTCAGTTACATTGATCTGTCCGACTGTTTGCAGCACAGTGACCCTCGTGTACTTGCTGGCAGAGGGGCCCGGGAGGAAGGACAGGAGACAGAGTTAGGTCTCTGAGGACGCACTGGGTCAAGATTGACAGATTTTGGTACTCACAGAAATTCTCAGAGTCAGTAAAAGTTTGCACTGCCTCTGGCGCATGATATCCCTCAGTGTGCTGTCTAAGATATGACAAATACCAAACTGAAAATGATCTTTTAAACACCTGGAGCTGAGGTCTTAAATAAAATTGTTTCCTTTTCAAACCAATGCACCGTCTAAGCCCTGTTCTGTATTGCAGTTTTGCATATGCAGTTTTCTTCCTTAACCAGGTGTTTACTGAACAGCATAGATGTCAGCTTATGTCTAATTTGTTCCTGAATATGTGCCATAACTCTCTCTCTCTCTCCACGTTTCTCTTCTTAATGCGCTTCTCAAACATTCACATATTTTCTCAAAGTAATTTATGCTTTGAAACATCTCTTGTGGCTGTAAATCAACACATACTTATATCCACACACACACATAGAGACCCGATAGTTTCCAAAATCTCACTCTCAATCCAGCTACTACACCACCAACGCGCTGGCCAGACTTTGATGAAACAAGGCTTTGAAACACACTGAGTCGCTCCGGAGGCCCGTGTCACCACGCATGAGGCGGTCTGCATCTTCGGCAATTGATTTCCAGCTGACACTCAAGTGGCTGCCTGTGAAAGATGACCTGTCAGTGCGACTCCGGGGAGCATATCTAGCGAGGCATCACATCGGGAGACTCATGCGTAAGATGGCAGGTAGACAGACACAGGAGACCCTGAGCTTTGCCTACTGGGGGGAGCCTATCTTATTAATAGCCCCAGGTCAATGAAAGCTTGCTAACAAGCCAAGCTGGCAAGTCTAAGTAAGTCATACTTTTTTTATTTTGAAGTAAAGACTGGAACTTACTTGTTTGTAAGACATAGCCATAGTGTGGTTTTTATACGTTTTGTTTCAAGATTGCTGTAAAAAGGGAATTACAGCAGAAATATACTGTACACAGCCCATGTATCACTTAATTACACCAGCTGTTAATTACCTTTGGCCAGACGGTTGTGTTTTTGCCTGCGGTGGTCTGTTAGTTTTTTATTGTATTGTCTGTTAGCATGTTGGTGCCACAGGCCTTGGGCCAGTGCGTCTTCCTGTGTTCCTGCCTTTTCTTTCCACCTAGTTTACCCCTTTGATTGCCTGGCTCTTCCCACTCGTTGACAGATTGGCTTCATCTTCTTGGGACCATCAAAAGCTTGGAAAGCTGGTGCCTTTCAAGACTCACCTTGGTTCTGTTTGGTTATGTTTAGCACATGTCACAACAGCCAACACTCCTGCCATACCGCTGATTAACTCCCTTAACTGTTAGCTTTGTTTCATTCTGTTCATTGTACAAGCTGTTTCCCCTTTTCCACCAACCAAGAACCGGTGCTAGTTCTGGGCTGGTGTCTGACTTAGCACCAGTTCGTTATGTTTCCACAGCCATGAGCACCGGCTAGAGGTGCTAAAACTGGGGCTAAGTCAGGCACCAACTCCTTTGCTGGGACAGAGCTCAGGAGCAACGGTGTAAACACAGCTAGCGATAGTAGAAGAGTGGAGCAGTGAAAACAGGGTAGCCACTAACAGCTGGATATTTTGGCTCTGGATCTCAGTGTAGACCTGCAAAATCATGAACAGCACTTGCATGCACACGATCTCCTCCATTGACGCATTATAACATGTGAGGGTGCGCTTCACTGTCAAATGCAACCAGAAATATTTTTTTCATCGACTGATAGTAACATAGTAACAGTAACAGTAACATAGTAACAGGGTAACAGTAGTTTGTTAACAGCAGCTAGCTTGCTAACAGCCGGTTGTTGGGGAACCGGCTACCTATGCAGTAACGTACAGATGTTTTACGGTGACGCAGTGACATGGCTGTAATTTGGGTTCTTGCCAGTGGAAAAGCAAACTGGTTCATAGGAGGAACGGGATCTGAACCAACTAACCACCAGGTCTAGCACCAGCACCGAACTAGCACCGGTTCTTGTTTGGTAAGAACAAGGGTATGTGTGGACCTCCCTTCTTTGTTGAGATTCCAGTGAGCTGGGTTTGGCAAGAAACATTGTGGAAAAGATCTTAGAGATGCCCAAGGAATAAATGGTTAAATTTTGGGTGAAATCAGATGATGGAATCTTGTCCAAAAAATCCCTCTCTAATAATGGGTGAATGCTTTATAGCAAGCTAATGTTGCTCTTTCACCACAAGAGGGCAGCAGTGTTCAGTCTGTAGCATCAGTACAAGTGATTTTGCCTTTTCATAACTTTGTGCTCTTTGACTGTTACTTGTTAGTCACGAGTTATAGGAAAAAACATTTCACACCTAAACAAGAGTTATCAAAGTAACAAGATAACGTCACTCAGCACTAACCCCAAAATGAGAGTGTCTCATCTTCCCCTCTCGCCCACAGATAACTCTGCTTCTTGCTCTTGCCCAGATCCTCAAAGGACTCAGAAACTGTCGCTGTGATCTTAGAAGGCAGAGCCACATGTCTGCTTGGCAGTGCTGAAATCAGCTTAACTTTTTCTCACCATGGATGACTTGGCCGTTTCCTACTGGCCACTCGCCAGCGTAGTGGAACGATGCTGTTTGTAGTTTTAAGTTGTTGTGAGACCAAGAAAAGAGCTGAGCAAAGCTGTAGCCATATAAGATTTCATGATTAAAGCTCCTTTTCATAGGGATACAACTTTATGTGTAATCAAAGAGCCTCAGATTTCAGTCACAGAAACTGTTCAAATCATGTGGCATTATGCAGCCTTTGGCAAAAATGTTATTTCACTGGTTTTGTGAGGATCAGTAGGTCTTTAGTACCAGAAACCTCCTTAAATAGGCAGTGTTATGGTAGATTCTTATATTTGTAAAGAGGTGTATGGATTTGTTTCATGTTTCTATAAAGTAGGGCTGCAGCTATTATTGTAGTAATTGAGTATTCTATCAATATTTCTATTGAGTAATCGTATAAGAAATGCTTATTAAGAAATACTAGCAGAATCCCTGACTATCGTATGCTTCCTGTTAATATGGTATTTTAAGCTGGAAGTGCTTCGGCGAAAAGAAAACTCCTTCCTGCAGAGTGTGCATAATACTTTGTCAGTCGACTGTTCAGTGATTGTTAACTTCCTGTTTCATGTTTTAACCCCCAAAAAGGCAAAAACCAAAAACGTGCTTTCTGGCATCTTCTGTTTTTATCAGGTGGTACAACTGCCCAATTGCGTTTGCGCGACGGCAACTCTACTTGGACAAACTGCCACTTCTTCTTCTTCTGTTTGTTTTACAGTGGTTGGAACTTTGTTGCTCATTACTGCCACCTAGCTAATCCTCTGGAAAAACCATTGGGAAAAACACTACCCTGTGATCAAATGTCGCTTTGATTCGAAGCTTTTTTTGCCTCGAGGATTTTTCCCAATTGAGTTATTCAGGGAATATGAGTTACTCAAGGAATTGTTGCAGCCCTACTATAAAGTACACGAAGAAAGTATAATGATGTACCTTTTACTTGGGTAAATAAGACACCATTTACCTCTGGGAAGGATTGGACAGTTGGCTGATTAAAAAAGGAAAAGCAAAGTGTGGGGTGACCTAATAATTCAGGAATTAAGACTCTAATCACAGATTGCATTACCCCAGTCTGACCATAGGCTCTTTGTCGTTCCCCTCATTTCCTGTCATCTCAGGATGTCTCAGATTAATTTATGATTTTTAAATTTTCTTTTCAGAAATTGAAGCCAGATTATAATCCAGCGCCAAATGTTAAAATTGTAAATACATCTGTCTCTCTGTCATCTTTCCAACCCGCCGACATCATATTTATAATATTTCCTCTGAAGTGCAACTGTGTCAATAAGCAATCTGAGGAAATATCCTTCACAGGGTCTTTTCCTCTTTGATAATAGCAACTGAACTCAAATGAGCTTTTTTCCTGATTACATTAAAGCACCAAGAAGAAAAAAGCATCTTCAGTAATGTCAACACACACAATCATAGAGAGGGCACAGTGAGCTGCTGTGGCATTTATTTGATCCCCAATCAGTTCAACCACTGAATGATCTGTGTGGATATGAGAGAGTATTGATCTGTATGACAAAGATTAGAGTGGATGAGAGCCAGTGAAGATGATGAAATGTTTGGCCCGTTTAGAGTCTATAAATACAATTCATCCATGCGTATGTGTTAGCTGATGGACCGCCGTTGGCTGGCCTGTGTGTTTGTCATGTATTACAGTGCAGCTTTATGGGGTTGGTATGGTATAGATATTAAAGATGGGAAAGGTAACAACTCGTGAGCATTCTGTGCATTAATAAAACACCACTGCTCTTTAGTTTTGTTTAACATTTAATTCAATTATATTTCTTATTTTCAGGTGCATCCACATTGTTAAACACAGCATGAATGCACCAGACACAACACTTCTAAAACAAAAAGATAGTTCCACCCACTCTAAGCTGAACATTGACATCATCTTTTTGGAGATCGCCTAAAGCACCAATTTTCTTGGTGTTCACCTGGCACCACCTGGTCCCTCAGCACCAGCATCACAGCCAAGAAAGCCCAGCAGCATCTCTTCATTCTGCAGTGGCTGAGCAAAGCCAAACCCCTTTCGGGAAAACCCTGAGCAGCTGCATCGTCTGTAGAAACCGCATCATTTCTGACGGGAAGACCCTGCAGCAGATAGTGAGGGTAGCTGAGACGACCATCAGAGTCTTATTTCCCTCAATCATAGACATTTAACTCAGCATGCTGCATATGCAAAGCCACCGGTAACATACAGGAAGTCCCCCACAATGTAACCATGTAAACATATTTACATCTCCTCAGCATAATACCTGCCCACACACACATATGCTTATATACATATGTGTGTGTACATACTTATTTGTTGCTAGTATGCCATGAAAAGACCACTGCATTAACCACCTACATTGTTTCTGCTAAAGCATCATACAAAATGCATGCTGTCATAGGAAGTCATGTTTACATTTACACTCCTTTACTAATTTATTGTTGTAGCTTTTTGCACCAACATATGGAAGTTAATCTGCTCGACTGTTCAGCGTTGCACTCCTGCCTGTTGTGGATTTTGGTATCCTCCCGAGCTCTCTGCACACACATATGCAGTTTTTCTAGTCCTCTGTAGTCTCATGTGTTATTATATGTCGTACCATGGTCCTGGGTCAGTGTGCTGCACTAATTGTATGTGATTGAAATGAAAGTAAAGGTACTCTTGACTCCTAAATCACGACATAAATGTTGACATGAGAGCCATTCACAAGAGGAAAATTGCTATTCCAATAACTGTGATATGATGTGAAGCCTGGTGGAGTGGGCTGGGGGAGGATCCACTCTGCCTCCAGGAAGTCTGTGACAGATTGCAATCAGGTTTGTGGTCTGGGCAATGGAGAGTATATACATGATTCAAAGTACATTTCTTCACATTTTAGCAACATTACTTAGTCTTGCACGTGTTTAAAAGATGTCTGTAATTGTGGCCAAACTATCCATCCGTGATCCATCGTCCCGCTGCAGCATCTTTCAAAGACGCCTCCTTGGTCCCAGTTTTACAATTCAACCGAGAAACTTTTAAAACTTCTCAGCTGTCATTACTGCCACTTGTGTGTGAGGCAGAGTGGTAGCGGGGCCATTATATCTGCTTGTTGTCTGAATTTTTTCCAACTTAGATTAAATGAAGTGAGGTGACACCGAATTTTCTGAATCATCAGCTCCATCAAAATGAAGTTGACACCGCCGACTATTTGGTCACTTCGTATCTCGGCTCCGTGCTGCGGCTGCCAACACCTTGAAAGCCAAGGTCGCCCTTTAATAAAAACATCATAAAAATCTCTGCCATTATCCGGTTAAATGGTGCAGAAGATTTGGCTTTAACAGGACTACTTCCCCTCCAAGTGCTGTTGAATTAATTACAGGCAAAGTGGGAGGCACTTTTAAGCTAATCAGATGCTATCAAATGCTGATGTGTGTGTGGGTGTGTGTGGGTGAGACTGATGAAGGTCACTCATTCCTGTGAGTAAATGAACAATGGCTTAAGAGATAAGGTTTTAATTTGCATGATGTCAAACGTCATGCATGTACTCTCTGAGATATAGTTCATGTGTTTACAACTAGTTTTTGAATTTACTTATGAGTCATCGCTCATTTTTATTATATTTCTGAGATCCTCCCTGTTCTGTGATGACTTTAAGGATCCTTACTCTAACCTACAAAGCTGAGCAGGGCGTCTATTATCACACTTGTATTCATATCCAAAAACTAACTGAAACAATGTTCAGTTTTTCAGAAGTAGGTTGTAATAACTTGTGAGTCATAAGCAGTTTTTACAGTGGATAATGAGTCTCATTCACCAATATCTAAAGTTTTTTTATTCTAAATATGTCAGATACATGAGGCGTGCTTAAACAGCAGCAAGTCATGCATGTGTCTGTTCTTATAATGATGATTCCCAATCCATCAGAAAGTGCAAGTTTATCCTAATTACGTTATGGTCCCACCAGTGGAGTAAATATGGATGCCGTCAGGGGCCCATGAAGGAAAAAAAGCAGCTGTCTGGAGGTGCTACAGGCCTCGTTATTGTGAACGGATTAGCTTGGGGCGGGTCGTAAGCTAACACTGAGTGGCTGGTATGGGAGGAGGAAAAGATCATTTGTCCAATCACATTGATACATGTCAGTCATGATGAGTCACGATGGTGTGAGGTGAGTTGTTTCTCATTTCAGCAAAAAAAAGCAAGTGGATGAAAATTGACGAGAAAACGTAGCATCACGTTTAGCGTTAGCCTAGCCTCTCTTGATTGGCTGTGCGTGTGTGTGTGCATGCGCTTGTGTTTCGGGTGGGATTGGGGGCACAAAAAAAAATATTTGCACTGGGGCCTATACCCATGCCACAATAAAAAGGCATGAGACTGCAGGGCAGTATGCAAAGACAAGCCAATGAATCTGAACAAAACACAGATCTCAGTGAAGTGACCATCAAACAAGCTGTGAGTAGCATTAGCACTGGATTTAAGATGACCAACAGAATTGGACTCATTCTGGAAACACTGTTAAAGCAAAAAAGATGATTTCATCTCCAATCCTCAAAACTCTTTAAATGTACTGGAGCAGACCTGTCCAGCTTCATCCTTCTCTACCAAAACATGACCGTTCCTGTTTTCGACAGCTGAACAACTGGACACAGACCTAATCCCCATGTCAACAGTTTCATCTCCTATCTCAATATGAGGTGAAACATGTCTGATCAGTTCTTCACAAAGCTTCCACAGATTACCCGAACCCAGGCTACAATCTGTGAGACACTTGAAGAAACTAATCTGAATCTTTCTATAAATCACACAATTAAATCCTTTGAAATGAACTTGGCTTTTATTATTAGAAACTGTTGTTGGACTTGGACAGCAGGTGTGTTGTTCCTCCTAGGCAGGGGTCAGGACACATGAAGTATTAGTGTTACATTTATTTATTTGAAAAGATCAGTATGGTTCATAAAATATTCTCATTTTTTTGAAATTTAAAATGTATTACACATGATAAAAAATATTGTAGCTTCAACTGCAGAATTGCATGAGTGCTCTCGGGATGAAAGATTAATAATTGCGTTTCCTGCTCAGTGTGCCAGCGTGCAGAACACCAACGTCCTGAAGCCAACACAGCTTCTGCAAATAGAAATCAGCCATTAAGCCAAAAGATGTGAACATAAAACCCTATGGATTGACAGCTGACTCGTTCATTGGACGGTTTTGGTGACTGAAATCCTGCATCGCCAGAGCGACATGGACCCAGTGGAGATAATTCATGTTCACTCTGGTGACTGACAACAAATCATGCTGCACTTCACTGCACTGTATTTATTTTCTCTGGTGCTTGCAAAGTTCTTGCAAAGGAATAACTATCATTCACTGTGGACGTTTTGCTTCGTCAGACACACGTGTAGCTGGTACAAGTATGAGGGCCTGTAAATCGCTGGTGTGACTTACGGGACCTCACAGGTTATAAGAAATGATGGATGGGTTTGTAATAGCTACCTTTCACTCTTCTATTAAAATACCCACAGATGGACATCTTCAAAGACCTATTTGTATATATGATGTGAAATGCCAACAATCAACTGCTGATGTTACTATGGATACCAGTTGGCACTGCATAGATTGAAGGTCACTTATTTGACAGTTCCCATGAATAGTAGTTAAGCTTACATTCATGCTAATGACACACTTGTACATCACACAGATGTGTGGCTCATACTCTTGGCATTTACACCATAACTACTGGTGACCAAACTGGCAACATGTATCCACTTACCTTCAGTCATACAGCCCATGAGTACATTTAATATCATACTTTGCTTGTTGACTATATTAAAATGCGGGTCCTATCGCGATTGCTTCGTGTCACCATCACCATATGGAATGATCCGTCACAAGAAGCACTTTGCACCAGAGCTGGTTGGCAGCACTTGAAGAGCTGTCCTGGAAATTGATGTTCAATGCAGGGACGCAATCTACCACTGTGTGTGCTGGCTTAGTCGCAGAACAGTCCTGGAGTGCTCCTATTCTCCCAGATCTGAAATGACCCCCTCCTTTTTTTATAAAAAGAAAAATGACAGCCTTGTTGTGCTGAGCAACTGTGAGTGGTGTGCAGACCTACTCTTTATTTATTTGCTCTCTCTGGCCATTTGAACAGTCCAAGGACCAGCATCAGCGTGTGATGAAGTCATGTTGCTGCAGAGTCACGTGTACAACAAAGTGCTTAAAACATACTCATTAAGGTTTCATTAAGTCTCCTTGCACTGGATTTAGTGCTTGTTTCTCAATATGGCCCATGGCATCAAAGTTTGATCTCTCATCCACTTCTGCTGGGAACACACTGCACTTATTTTCCTACATGGGTTTGTGTTGCATGTTTATGATTATGCAGCAGCTGTGAGGACAGTTTACTGTATGTCAAGACAAGCTAACCAATTTCAGGTAGTTGGGAAAGTAGCATGAGGGCATGGACTCCATTACAACATAATTTACCAACCTGCTAATTATTAGCCATATGCTAGAGAACAAGGGTGCCAACTTAGTGACAGCTTCGGCCAATTAGAGACCTGGTGATGCTCAGTAAATCATGGAGGAGATTGTGTGTGTGTTTTTTTTAGTCTGAATTATGATCAGACTCTGCAGGCACAAGAGATCAAACAAAAAAATCCTCATTTGTCGCCGACATCGTTCAACTAATCTGAAGGCTGTGTCCAACAACCATGGCGCTGCAGCAAAAAGCTAAATCCCCATTCATTTCAATAAGACTGTGGTGCAGGGGGAGATGCCAGAGGGGCTGAGGCGAAACACAGATTGTGCTTTGCGACACATTTGTTGGATGATTCCACTAAAATCATCTGGCAACAACTACGTCGCATAAATATGTGTAAGTGCAGGCACATGGTGGAAAGCCGTCAAATTTCAATTCCCCCTGCTGTACCCCTCGGAGGCAACGTTAAATTAATAAGAACTGAAAGCTTTCCAGTCGCAAGAAAAACTACATGATGGAGAAAGATGGAGAAAAATTTCATTTACAATTAAAACTAAATATAAATATAATGATTAGACATTTGGATAGTTAGATTTCTGTTTGTGTATTTATTGGGATTTTATTATTGTGCAAATACAGCCGATAAATGTATTTTTGTAACATTTTATTTGCAAATGAGACTGTGTCAATGTGTCTACTTGGCATTTGTAAAAATATTGTGAAAACAATTGGATTTAATTAATTAATCAGATTTAGGGAAGGATAATGCGACTAACAGATGATTATAGCTTTTAGATACATTGTTGTGACTGGAGGAAAATAAATACTTATTGGTATTTTATTATTTCTTTTAGTTTGATCCAATAATAGGGAATGAATGAATTGGGAAAACAAAATAATTTGAATTGTGAACAAAATACCATGTGTGAAATCTTAATTGAATTCATAACATTGTGGTAATTTATTTGACAAATAGAAAAACAGTGTGTGTGTGTGTGTGTGCGTGTGTTTGCAAACTAAAAGATGAATTCGACATCAGTGCGAAGACATGGAGTCACAATATTAAAAAAAATCTGATTGAGAAATGATGTGAAAGTTAATCTGAATGTTAATGCATTTATCCAGTGTAAACAGCATGTGAATGGAGCCTGAGTGAAGCAGTAACTTAGTAACACCACAGAGATCCAGCAACATGTCACGATTCTGACTCCGAGGTTTTGTTCTTTCATTGCATTTTTGTAGATGAAATCCCAGCTCACATCAGGCGAGCACTATGTAAAGGATTAAACACTACGATTACACACTGTGAAGCAGGGCTCATCCCTGAGGACACAAAGGTGAAAAAAACACTAGAAATCATCATCATCAGCACACTCAGTGTCTCCCTTCATCTCGCCTCAGGGTCTAAAAATCAAGATTGATGATATGGAAGATTCGGGAGTACGATGACGCCCCGTTCTGCACTCCCTCCTTGTCTCGGAGTTTTCTTATAAGCAGATAGCAAGCTGTGATATTCAAAGTGACACTCAATTAGCTGTGCAGTGGCAGGGGGACACAGATTGATAGCATGGCTTTGTCCCTGAATGCAGAAATAACTATCCTGAAATTATCTTTGGAGTTTCACATTTTCTTTCCCAGAATTATATCTGTGATACTGATATTGCAAAATGTTTTTTTCATGGTTTTTGTTATTCAGACTCTTTATTTCTGGGCAAGCTAAAAGCAGTTTAATGGGAAAAAAATAATAATTATACCATTACACAGCACTAAAGCTCCCAGACAAGTGATCAGTGGTGTTTCACTTTAAACAACATATTTCTTGGTTGTCTATTACCCGAATCAGTCCAGATGTTTGCTACTAAAAGCATCATCAGCCTGACAATCCACCCACTTTTACAAGCTGTCTCAAGTTTGCCTCAGGTTCAGTTTACAGCCCTCGACATGAACAGTGTTAATGGGAACAACTCAGATGGACACAGACCTGCCAGGGGTGGCAGTGAGCAGATTAGAGGCGGGCAGTGACCATCATTAATCACCACTGGCAGTGAATCCACTCGATGTTTAGATCGGGTGGCACCGGCTTCAAATCTGCTACATCAAGTTTTCACAAACTACTAGCTGATCTGAGACTGGTCATTGCCAGTGTTTGTTTGTCTGTTACAGAAAAACACAGATCTCAGTGATATTTTTTTTGGAAGAAGAAGAAGAAAGTAAGGAAGCGGTAGGGACAATTAAGGAAATGGTAGGTGCAGTTAAGGAAGTGGTAGGCACAATTAAGGAAGTGGTAGGTGCAGTTAAGGAAGCGGTAGGCACAATTAAGGAAGTGGTAGGCGCAATTAAGGAAGTGGTAGGTGCAGTTAAGGAAGTGGTAGGTGCAGTTAAGGAAGCGGTAGGCACAATTAAGGAAGCGGTAGGCGCAGTTAAGGAAGTGGTAGGTGCAGTTAAGGAAGCGGTAGGCGCAATTAAGGAAGCGGTAGGCGCAATTAAGGAAGTGGTAGGCGCAGTTAAGGAAGTGGTAGGTGCAGTTAAGGAAGTGGTAGGACAATGTCTTGGCTGGT
>OOFC01042831.1:0-17590 GCA_900323345.1 Pseudochromis fuscus
GAACGGCGGCGGTCGGCCGGGGGGCGAGGGCCCGTCCAACGCTGCTTGCAGCTTTAATTATTATTGTTATTTATTTCTATTAGGTTTGGTCTACTGTCTACCACATTATTGTGCTTTTACACTTTATCTGATCATCCCGTAATGTTTACTCTTACTGTTATTTTGTTGTGTGTATAAACATGGGAAAACTATATCTGTACTGGACCTGTTCTTCGCTTCCAAATAAAAAATATCTGAACAGAAAATTAGGATTTGGTTCTTTTATTTTGGTATCTTGCACTTGGCTAGTTTTTTTTTAGACCCAATAATAAAGAAAAATTTAGGCATATTTCCCCCTAGGCTGTAATGATGACCTCAGATAAGTGCAAAAAATGTATACTCTTGCTATGAGTCATCCCAAAATTAATGAATTTTCAATAAAATGTTGGTGCCACCAATAGGACTAAAATTGGGACATGAAAAGTTACCTTGGCATCAGTGCATTTCGTCTTGAAAACATTGCTTGAAATGGTCTTATATATCACTATAAATAAAGACAATGTTAAATTTGATGATTACAGTCATTTTTCTAATCAGAACATGCAAGTTTTCCAAGAATTAGCAGTATCACTAAAGGTTTCGTGCTTAACCCATCATGTCCACTCAATTTACATGTGGAACCAGCTCATCTAAACAAATACATCAAAACTGATTTTGCAACGGCAACCACTTTTGACACTCAACATTCTGCCTTGTATCTTTACTTTGATTCCCAAACTGTACCTCTAAGAGAATAAAAACATATTTTAAAAAGTAGTAGTGCATCCTTTTTACCTCGGTTACGTCAGGGTAATCTTTGCACACAGAATCATCCTCACAAAATAACTTTTAATGACAGCTGGACCTGCACAGTTTATGGTAGAATGTGGCATCACCTGCTTGACGGCTATCAACCACCGCCATGCTTCTAAGTTTGCTTCATAACCTTAGTCTAAATCTAGAGTTTTTTTGGAGCCAGCATCTAGTAGTTATCGGGGGTATAACACTTTTTTGTGCTGTCATATTGACCTAATTTTTGAAAACCAACTGCTGCTTCTATATACAGTGTATGGATAAAATTCTGGATCAATGTGATTTGCAGAATTACCAGTGTTTGTAAGAATTGGCTCTCAGCATTTTATTAATTTCATGAGTGCATGATTGAAGTGTCTCCAGGGATAAACAAATAAGATATTTATCTACAACAACTACTCAACATCTTTGGTTCAGGCTTGGACCCACAATCTCCTACAGTTTCTTCACCTGCTTCCTGTCAACCCTCCTATCAATGCACTGTTATTTCGAATGAGGAAAAAGGCAATGCAGCTACAATTGTGTAGAAATATGCAATGAAACCTATGTAAGGTTTGTTGATAAACACACTTTAAAATATAGGGTGACCACAAAAACACTCCTTGATTTTAAATAGGTATGAATTCCAGATCACCAAACCTAACTGTCACTTTTTCCCTTGGGGACATGTCAAGGACAAAGTATATGTACCTCCACTACTTGCCACTCTGGACGATCTGCAAGAACTTATCAATGAAGAGGTGTCACACGATTACTCCAGATATGGTCCAAAATGTCTGGACAGAGCTTAGTTATCGTCTTGATGTTTGCCGAGCAACAAGGGGGCACACATTATGCTTTTCTGGTAATATCAAATGAAAAAAAATGGGCTCTGTAGCACCACCTAGGCACAGAAAAATGGCCACAGCGGCCAACAGGAATGTCACAGAGAGACGGGACAAAATCCGAATTGTAGTACTCATCAAGACCAAAAAATCACGCACTGATACCCCTAGGCTAAAATCAACACTTTTCTGTGCCTAGGTGGCGCTACAGAACAGACAAAGCATATAGAGTTCGGGAACATACGTCATACCACGGTGGATTATGGGATGCGTCCGCCATGTTTGTGGTCCACCATGGTAAACAGCCGAATAGCGTCAGGAGTCAAAAATGTATATTTGACACACATAATATTAATATTATAACACATATTTTACAGGACACCAATAAAACAAGTGGGGCCGCATTTCAATAGGTGGAACAGATGCCTAAATGCTAGCGAACGCTGTTGTTTTCTTCGCAAATTTCAGTGAATGCTCGGCAAACAGCTGATACATCTATGCCTAGCTATGTGAGAAAAATTTCAAATTGATTGAATATCAAAACAATTGGTATCACTGGAAATAGCATGGAAAGAACTTTTCAATGATATATGGCTCATAGCCATCGGACAAAAAATAAGAAAGTTACAGAGCTTTAAGTCGTGCAAAAATGACGTCTCTTTTGGTACCTTAACTATAACGGGAATCAATGGAAATCGGATTTGGAGTTGTGACCTCGGTTGCTTGGTGTTTAAATGATCAGAACTTTATCAGTGTTTCTCTGATTTCAGAAAGTAAGACATTATTGGAAAGGTTATGGATATGACATAATATGATTTGGTGATTTGGTGTTTACATTACTGCACAGGAATTTTTCACGCAAAAACATTGAAAAATGCTTAATTAGTGGGACATCCTCAGTGCACTCTGCACTGGCCAGTACCCGTGCAAGTGGAGAAAAGTAGCTCCCGTGATCTCGGGGATTCCCACAGACCTACTATGCCTGTAGCGCTGTTTCTGAAAATCACAAATCTGTTACAGCACAAGAGAAGCATTGGTCTGTTCAGGAACATTGTTTTTCCCATATTTATGTAATTGATTAATGTTGCCTACCACAGCCCAGGACATGACAACATCACAATTGCGCGAGGGACGGACAGGTGTTTTAGCCCCGACCTGAACAGTGGGCTAAAAATATGATTAACTGATTAACTTCTCCCAGGCCAGTGATGAGACTTACTGTAACATTCCACCATGCAACAACAAATCCCAAAATGCTTTGCAATGAGACACCACGATCCCGAACTCTATAGGTTGACAGGAAAACCAAAATGTGTGCCCTCGGGGTTGCAGTATTGCCCCGAGTTGGCACTCCCAAGGCTGTCCTGCTTTTAATGCATCACTGGCTCAAGTCACACCTAATGGGGGAGGGAAGGGAAGTAATGATGATGATAATAGCAATGAATGGGGGCAGAAATGGTGGGGTGAGGACAGGTTTATTGATAAAACAATCAAACAACAACAGCTTTTAATGCAATTAGCAATGGTGATAATGATGGTGAGATAACTCCCAGTTGATCATTATTAATCAGTTAAAGGACAACAGTTTCATAAATCTATTACTATTTTTCTATTAATTTATTTATTTATTTTAGTTTTATTATTATTTACTATAAGTTTATTATTGCTATGGCTATTACTATACTGTTATTATTTATTGCACACTTATTTTTCTTGCCTTCCTTGCTTTGCAGTACTTATCATTATGTTATTATTTACTGTATATTCTTATTTTTCTTTCCTCCATTTTCAACTCTGCATGTGAATCATCCTCCCACATCCACACTCACACATATGGTTCAGATCCTGTATCTCCTATGAACCGGTTTGCTTTTCCACGGGCAAGGAGCCAAGTTGGGGCCGCGTCAACGTAAAACGTCAGTACGTCGCTGCATAGGTAGCCGGTTCACAACAACCAGCCGCTAGCAAGCTAGCTGCTGTTGACAAACTACTGTTACCCTGTTACTATCAGTCCAAGAAAAAAATATTTTTTTTAGCAGATCTTCTAGTTACAACATGAATGAGTTAACAAAGCAGTTCTGCATTGCTACATGCGGTATTTATTCAGTTTTGGGAATTTACGATGTCCTTGCTTGTCGCATATGACGGCGAAGCGCACCCTCGCCGTAATAATGTTAAAATGGAGGAGTTATTGTGTGCATACAAGTTCTGTCCCTGGTTTTACAAGTCTACACTAGGATCCAGAGCCAAAACCATATTTTCATTACTTTACTCTTCTACTATCGCTAGCTGTGTTTCTACCATCGCTCCCCCAGCTCCTGGCGTAGTCGCTGCTTTATCGGTGCAAAGTCTGGCCTAGCAAAGAAGTGGGGCCAGAGGTGGCTCCTGTTTTAGCAGCTTGGGCTGGTTCTCACAGTGGTGGAAACACAACAAGCTTGGGGTAAGTAAGGAACTGGCCCGCAACGGGCCCAGGAACCTGTTTGGTTTAAAAGGAGTACATATGTATTTCCAACCAGCTACCTACCTACCTGCCTACAAAACTAATTAACTAACACGGACACCACCGCATTTCAAGTTCCACAGTTACTCCTTTCCCAGCGAGCTGGTTCCAGTGCTAGTTCGGAGACAGTGTCTTAATTAGCACCAGTTCTTTGTGTTTCCACCAGGTAAGCACTGGCTCCAGGTGCTAAAAGCTGGTGCTTAGCAGACACCAACTCTTTGCTGGTCCAGACTTAAGAACTTACTAATTCACAGGCTGGGGGTGGAGATATTGTGACCAACGAGCAACGGTGTAAACCCAGAATCGCCATGTTTAAAACGCCACAGAGTAAGTAGTGTAGTAGAGTAGGGAAATTTACTAAATATGGACGCTAAATTAAAGCAGCATTGGTCTGAGGAGGAGACCCAGTGCTTCCTGGTACTGTGGTGTTCTACCGAAGTCAAGGGAAAGTTAGAGGGAGCCTCTCGGACCAAGTCTTTGGAGGATTCAGCAGGAGATGGCTGCAGCTGCATATGTGTGGAGCCTTCAACAGCTCCTCAATAAACTCTAAAAACTCAATAAAGACTACAGAGGCCATAAGAAAGAGCTGGGATGCAGCGGCAGAGGTCGGCCGAAAAAGACTAAAACGGCAACATATGCAGTGACGTACTGACATTTTATGGTGACGCAATGACGTGGCTCCAACTTGGCTCTTTGCCAATGAAAAAGCAAACAGAACAATTCTTAGGAGGAACAACATTTGAACCAACCAAGCACCAGCACTGAACTAGCACCTGATTCTTGTTGTTGGAAAAGGGGTAAGTGTGGAACTTTTAAATTCATGCCCAACTAATTTCACAGATGTCAGTATTGGTAAGTATGTCTCCCACTGTGCCCTGATATTAAATTGTTTCACAACAAATTATGCAGACAACAATGTTACTACTACAGCTGCTAAATTATACTTTCACCCAACTACAACTCAGAGGGTAAAACTGTACTTTTTACTCCACTGCATTAACCTTTTTAGCAAAATTACTTTTCAATCAACATTATATGTGTAAAATATATGATTACTTAATTTATTAATTGACTATATCAACCATCATAGTGTCCTCTACAATTGGGATCAAAAATCATGTATCGTTCAGGCTCCATTCTACATATCACACAGTAAAGTTTGTGTCCTGGTGCATAACTCACTCTTCTCACATGAACAGAGAGTCAAGAATCTTTTATCTGGGATGCCTTCAAGAGCAAAAATCCTGAAGTGCAGGCTGATGATGTGGAAAACAATTCAGACCTAAACTGATTACTTTATTGCTTTAATAATGCACCGTTTCATGTTAAATATAACTCCTTTGTATTGTCATAATGGCACTCAAAGAACTGACGCCACTACAAAACTAACCACATTTTGACAAGTTTAGACTTAAATCATCTTCAGGCACCTTGAGTTTTAACCTTATATTATATCATACTATACCTTATAATATACAGTGTTTACACACTCAGGTTTTTGTTTCACTCAAACCCTGACCCTAAGAAATATTTTGCTGCAAAATACATACACTTGCATTTGAGTGCCAAGTGATACATCACACCAGCCTGTTTTTCCCATCCAATATTGAGTGCAAGATATGCAGTGTATGTGACCACTGCGCTCTGTGTGTGACACCTCATCTTGAGTGAGTGGCGAAACATGAGCACGACAGCCCTGTCGGGTCAGGGGTGGCTGGAAGGATGGGGTAGGGGAAAGGAAAAAGAGGAGGAGAGAATAACTGTGGAGAGCTCAGAATAGCAGAGTGCTGAGGGAAACCCAGATGAAGTCATTAGTCTGGCTCCCACAGCTGTCAAAGGCCTGTAATGACTTAGAAAGGGCTGGGATGGAAGTAGGGATGTTTTATGGAGATTAAATCAGGAAAAAAAAACAAACAAAAAAAAAAAAACAACACAGCTCAGTGTTAAACTGTACTACATACTCAACCAAGTGCTGTTTGCAGTTGGAGGAATTTACCTTAAGCTCAATATGTGTGTGTGTGAGTGTTGACAGGCAAGTGAGACATCTAGGACAGACTGTGCAGACACAAGCAGGGTCTTGTGTCTCTCTTCAATATAAAAGCTGACAGCTGGCCCAAGCTCCACTGTGAACAACTGAAGGAAGGCTTAAAAATGCTACTGTCATTGCATCTTTTTATGAAGGAACGCATAGAAGCTAAAATAACTCAATTAAAGCCCATCAGCATTGTAGCAAGTGTAGCCTGCAGTTAATTAAGATAAACAAAGCAGTTAAGTAAGCATATTTAGCACTAAAAATGCAATTTCTTTCTTTTATTTAATTGGATTTCATCCTATAATTTGTACTACATTATTGTCCCTTAGATCAGGTGACTTTTATTCAGTTAAGATTGAAAATATGTAGGTATAGGGGAGTGAATGCTGAGGACTCATGAACTGACAATCTAAGTCCACCGTGATGTCAAAAAGTCAACCTCACACCATAACTCCTTGGTTGACTAAAAGTCTATTTTTTCTGACTGGCTTTAAAATGTTCCTAAAAAGGAAGCATGAAATAAAGTGACCTTGAGTCTCTAACCATCACTCCTACTTAATGCCAACATGTCAAACTCTGTCTAGACTCAGCAAATGTGATGAAGTGTCATTGCCCTGGTCATTTTCACTATAAAACCCACAGCTTTAAGGGATTATGTGCGCCAGTAGGGATAAAGCTATGCTCAATACCCCTCAAAACTTCAAAACTTCACAACTTCACAGGTCCTTGGTCACAACAATTAGTTGGTACATTTAACCTTAAAATAACCAGAAAAACAGACCAAAAAAGCAAAATGTCTAATGATTCCCAGGGCGAGTGGTTTGGAATAACGCAGGTGATGACGAAGCACTTCTTTCATGTGAAGTTTATGATTATGGGGTGTGAGAGATAAGGAGATACCTTGGGCGACAGGCAGCTACGCAGCACAACGCAAGGGATCCCTGCATCCCTTTCATTAAAGCTAATAGGCGGCAATTACCAGGAATCAGTCAAGAGACAGTTAATAACTAGCTTCTAGTAATAATAACATCAACAGCAGGTAGGCAGTCGTCCCAGCTTGGTGGATACATGCTCGAAATGGCTTCACAAAACATATTCTCTAACATGTTCCTGGTTGTCAGGAGAGATTTTGGACATATATGACTCCCCCCAGGGGGCTTAACTTTACAGATGGGCTGTTCAACATACCAAGTGGACGGAGGTGTGACTCACTTCTACAATTTCTTTAAGTAAATTATGTGAAGTCAATCTGCTGTTATCGTTTTGTCAACTCAAGTGGTTGAAACAATCATTAACTTTTAGCAATTAGTGAAATACATTTCCATTTTCAGTGTATCACTGCTCATAAAACAGTTAGAAATGGCATGCGTGTATATCAAGTGATTTATTAGTGTAAGTACAGTTACTAAACCCCTTTTAAATTTGTATTTTTAAAAGATGAAGCTTTTCCCCTCAATATTTGTGTAAGTGTCATCTAGGCTTTGAAGAAAATGTAGGACATTTAATAAATGTATTCCTCCATCAGATTTAGGGTTGGAGTGGATGATAAACTCACTTAAACATGGTTTGGCTGTGTTTGAAGGGCTGACATCGTTATGACTGTAGGAATATACATTGTTGTAACTTTGTCAAACTGAAGTTACATTACATTAGAGGTTTTTTTTTCTGAAGAATGGGAAATATAAGATTATAAGTACAAACTAAGTTATGATAGCTAAATTAAATTTTAATAACCAAAACAAATTAATTTCTGGAAGAAGGTTTTCCAATTGTCTCTCTTAATCATCTTTTCAGTTGCAGTGAAAACAATTCATTGGAATACTTTTTTCTAATAAATGTAGAAGAAAAACTGAAGGTAAAAAGAAATATTGTCAACCGCCTGTTGTGTTTCCAGGGAGTGCTCTTGGACAGACACACTGACGCTCAACAACGGAGATGCGTGGACGCAAACTGCACACAACTCATATTTCCCGACTACTTCTGAACATAGACACACTCCGAGGTTGAAGTAAACGGAGCTTCTTGTCTGAAAAAGTCACTAAAGTGCAGAGAAAGTGTGCATACACGGCAACAGACAACAACTGTAGTTTTCGCAGTCCTACCGTGTTTTTGTGTCTCCCAGTGCTCAGCGTTTCCTATCGCCGGTGGGTCCGCAGCACGCG
The DNA here is from genome assembly GCA_900323345.1 of Pseudochromis fuscus. Lineage (NCBI taxonomy): Eukaryota > Metazoa > Chordata > Actinopteri > Pseudochromidae > Pseudochromis > Pseudochromis fuscus. Next base: position 8,350 of record OOFC01042831.1, read on the forward strand.
GCGCTTCGTTTCCACCAACAAGAAACAAAAGCTCCAGTTCAGTTAAAATATCCGCCAGCGCCGTTAAACAAACAACACAACCCGAAAAGGCAGCAGCAAGTCTTTGAGAGAGCGGACTGTTCCTCATGGGAGTGTGTCCTGCCAGAATGACAAACCACACACGCACGCACGCACGCACGTAGGCTCCCTGCTCTTTCCGGAGGCAGGAGGTGGTGGGCTGGGATTCCGCCGGGGAGCACTGATAGGACGGTCACACCGTCCTCTTTAACCCGCTCAGTACCGCACCGCCGTCACACTACAAGTACCGGTCATGCGCATCATCACAAGGGAACTTAAAAATGTTGGCCCGGGGGAAGAGGAAAGAAAGCACAAGAAAGAAGTAAAGAAATTCTGAACTAAATGCAACAACATATTTAAATACCCGAGGGAAATATGAGTGAGATTTCAAATCACCACTTACACTATATGACAAGATGCAGAAACGTACAGTCAAAAAAGTATTCACATTTACAAAATACCAAGGTGTACAGTTATAGTTCATTATTATTTCATTTAGGCTAATTAAATAATCCATGTAGTCTCAAACCTATTTTAAGTAATTAACTAATTGTACCTGCACTTTTTACAGAAGTTGCCTTTACAAAAATGGGTTACAGGTTACATGTGACATGTAATGATAGGTTACATGTATCTAGGTTACATGTAATGATACCAGCCTAGCTTACGTTGAGCAAGGCCACTTAAAGATGATGAACAATACATCTAAAATGTAATTCAAGATATTCCTTTAATTCCTTTAATAAGATTTCACCTCAATAATAGAAAGTGTTTTGCCCTTAAAGCTCTCTTGGTTCAACAGCTTGACTCAGAAAAGCTGTGTCACTGCACATTGTGTAAGTTAGCTACTACAATGGAAAGAGATATTTGAGGTGCTACTAATAAACAATTCACACTCTTTATGTGCAAATATTGGTGAAAAAGTGTAGTATAGTTGTGAGGGAGTGAGACTGCACCCCCCTCACGAAGGTGATAGTGTGTGTGTGTGTGTGTGTGTGTGTGTATTTATATGTAGTAGGCCCTTTTTTTAATCAAGATCTTGCTTTTCATATTTTGTTTTCTCATTGTTTCGAACACTTACTAACTGAACTCTCTCTGAGGTTTGCTTCCGGAGGTAGAGTCAAGTAGTGCACACTTGGGTGCTGCTGGAGGAAGCCAGCTGCTGTAGATCACCTTGTTAGTCCTTGATTGGGACACACCAAAGAGACTCAGAGAGGGGGGAGGAAGTAGTTCAGTGTTTCTTTAAATTTAGTTTTTTGTTTGTGTTTCTTAGTTAAAGTATTTGCTTTCCAGTAGGTTGGTTTAAGGGCATCTGTTACACTGTGTAGCTTAATTTGTGTGCATGTGTGTAAATAAGTGGGGATGCACTGTGGGTAAAGGTGTGTGGAGGGGCCCTCCGAAGGACAATGGGTTGGTTGGGCTAGCAGGTTATATGGCAGGGGGGCAGATAGTCTGGGGAGAGAGAACGAAGGGGTCAGGAATGGGATCTGAGATCTGCTGTGCTGCTGAGTCCTGCGAACCTGCGAACCTGCTGTAGGTGAGAGTTGCTGGGAGATCTTTATGAACACTTAAAAGCAAAAACAAAATAAAAATTAAAGCTGCAAGCAGCGTTGGTCGGGCCCTCGTCCCCCGGCCGTCCCCATCCCCTGCAATTGTCCCCGGATGTGGCCGACCACTGCTGTGATCTGTAAATGTTGTATTTACATGGTGTTGCTATGTTCTACTGTTTCACAGTTAAAACAGTTGTAGTGTTAGAGTTTTGTGTGCACCCTGTCAGGTTTAATAATGTGTGTATTGCACACATAACCAGCAGAGGGCAGCAAAGAAGAGGAGATGGGGGAGAAATCCAAGGAGGAGGCTGCTGCTCTCTGCAGCTTTCTCTCTCATTCAATCCAATGGAGAAAGCAGTCAAGCCCACTCCTGTTTGAGCTTCCACTATGTCAACATAGTTTTACCTACAAACCTAATTAAAGTTTTAAACGAGGCATTGATCTTCAAATCTTGTATTTACATGTTTTTGCTATCTTGTACCATTTTTGAGTTCTGACAGTTTTTTAGTTGGAGTTTTCTCAGCTTTTATACTGTGTGTATTGGGGACTGCTCTCCTGCTCAGAGTGCGGTCACATGACCTAGAGTGCAGCGAGAGAAGAAGGAAGAGGAAAAAATTTTGGAAAAACTCCTGAAAAACACCTTAAAGTTGATTAAACAGCACACAAAATATGATTTTCTTGAAGGTTTTTTTCGTCCTCTTTCATTCGGCATAGGTTAGAAAGCTGTCAGATTTATACTTTAGACTGTGGGGGGCCCAGAGTGACAGGAGTGCCGTTTTTCCCCATTCATTTCTATGGAGCTGAAGAGGATGAAACAGAGGAGCACTCCAACTTTGAGGGCTTATAAATCTAAACGATTCTAGTAATTAAAAAACCCCGAAGTCATTTTGGTCAGCACTGTGTCCTCGGTCATCTGTTAGGTCTTCAAGCCGCTGCCATGTACGCCCTGGGAGGAGATCGTTTTTAAGCCAAGTGAAATTTTGGCGTTCGATTTAAGATTGACTTGCAAAGTGTGGATTTCCTGTTGATTTTAGCCTAGAGGTACCAGCGTGTGATTTTTAGGTCTTGATGAGTACTACAATTCGGCTTTGGTCCCGTGTCTCTGCGGCGCTACAGAGTCCATTTTTGCAGGGGGGGGGTTTGGTTTTTCCATTTTATGAAATGTTTCACCAGGCCTGATGTCCCTGCCAAATTTGGTGAGTTTTTGAGCATGTTTAGGGGGTCAAATGAAGCCTCAAAAAGACGTACATAGAAGAAAGAAAAAACAAACGCTACAATTACAATAGGGCCCGTGTCCCTGGTTAGGGCTCGGGCCCTAAAGAAAGAAACACTACAACTACAATAGGGCCCTTGCCCCTGGTTAGGGCTCGGGCGATAAAGATAAGAGCTCTCACTAAAACCACATCATGTCAGAGGCTTCATTGTCCTTTCATCACTTGATCTCATCCTGGCAAGGGGCTTCACCCGTGGAACCCTACAATAGTACATTTACAAAAAATCTGAATGATAGTTGTGATTAGTGATTGTTTGCTAACTCCATTAGTTTTAAAAATCCATTCCTAAAACTCCAGCTGTTTCATTTTAATAAATTACTTTAAATAATTACAACTATAACTACTTTTGCTAAAGTTGCTAGTAAAAAACCAGCTTGTTACAGTTATGCTACTAGCAGGGTTTACTCTGATGTTGCTAATGCTTGCTTATGGTATTGCTAATAAAAACAAGAATAGTACAGGATTCAAAATTAACTCTTACCCGTATATTTGACTGTATTTTATTGTTTAGTCTATTTGATTCAATGTCTTTACTTAAAAAAGCAATGCCATGGAGTATTGTCTAAGTTGTTTGTAGCAAGAGGACATACTTTATAAAAGCGTTATTAAACACTAGATTAAACTAATAGTTAACAGAGTTTAGGTATAACAATATTTGTATGAAGTCAGTTTTGTAAATCTATTGACCAAAGCAGGCTTCCATCAACTCACAGAGACAGTAACCAGCCTTTATCAAAAATTCTACCACAAAATTCCGTAATTAGGCTGCAGCCATATTTAACACATCGGTTAACTTAAATTATAGGTTAGTGTTCAGATGTGTTAGCTGCTCCTCTAGGTGTAGTTAAAAAAAAAAGTATTCCAATTAATTGTTTTCACTGCAGCTGAATAGATGATTAAGAGAGACAACTTTAAACCTGGAAGCTGCTCGAAAATGTTGTTTCCTCTCCTTCTCTTTCCCTGGCTGAAGCTCCCAAAGCCTGGATAGCTGGTTACACTGAAACCTCGGAGGGATGGGAAGTGTCCAAATCAATACATCCTCCACTTCATATTTTTATTTTACAGTATATGGCTGTCTCACTGAACCAGGTTAAGGACTCAGTTTATGTCAAACATGTGTCATTACATATTTTCAAAAAGGAAATTAGTTCAACCTGATGGCAAAATGTACACAATAAATTCAGCTATTATTAAAATACTGACCAGTTGCTCTGTTAACTTCTTTGATTGTTTTTGTGGCTTGAAGAACACAGAAAATAGTAACTAAATGAAAAATCTACACAGGGCAGATACATGTGTATTCATAAGTTCTATTGTAAGCTGGGGAATTTAAAGCAAACTCCTGTTAATATTGTGAAAGAGATCATTTATGTACCAGAAAACGTGGAATCTACATGGTGCACGCAAAGCTTGCCAAGTCAGAAAACATGCACAATATGCCTGAGTTTATTTTAAATCAAAGTTTGTCACATAAAGATTGTAAACTGATGAACAGCACAGAAGTCAAATCATAATCAGAAAATGTCATCTTTCAGCTACATCAGTTCATCAAAAAACTTGAGTCTATTGTAGAAAAGCCTTTGCTCACAAACAACTGATTCTTCTCAGCAGGGAAGGTTTATCGAAGGGAATGCTGGGAAGGTAGAGGGCCGTACCTGGCTTTAATTTTAGCTGTCCACCAGGATTACAACAGTTCATATAGCAAGCCGTAATCATCTGCAGTAGTGAGGTGCTTGTTCACAGCTGGCCCCGAGGCCAGTCAAAGCCTGAGCCATTTGCTGCTTTGTAGTCGTCTCTAATAATAATAACCTGGAACTTATAATAAGTTGTGTAGAATTCACTGCAATGCATCATGCTTTTCTTTTGGCTAAAAATAAAGTATGTCTAGTTCTCATTCTCTCTGCATTATATCAGTGATATTTTTCCACAAAACAAAAAGGATTGATTCCAAAATTCTATCATCATTGGAGAATTGGTCTTTCCTGTTGTTTTCAGGTCCCAGAATTACTTGGCAACATTATGCTGAGGCCCAGAACCACCTCCCTGTAGGTGAGGCAGATGCCCGTGAATTACGACAGCCCATCACCAGCCTCGCTGATGGTGGTCATGCAAACAGTCAGCTCAGGACAGCGACCTCTGACACAGCAACAGAATAGGCTTTCATCACTAACCCTGCTGTCTAGCATTTTACCTCTACCAAGGTCGGCATTTAAGTGGTGTTAAAAGGCATTATAACAGCTAAATCTGGGTGGAGACAGCCAGGGCCAAGGTCTGCCCACATGGAGCTAAAGAGGGAACTACATCAAAGACCACACTGTACTAGGAAGGACGGAGGCCCTGGTGAAAGAATAACGGCCCCTGAGAAGACTGCACATAACTCATCAAAGCGGCAGGTTTGGCGAACAACAAGATAGTAGGAGGAGGAGCAGGCAGAGAGAATAGTAGAGGACAAGATGTGTCTAAACTATTTAAGGCTTTGGTATGGGGGCTCAGAAATAATGTTTAATGCATCTTTAGACCTCCTTTGAAATACTGTTTTCCAAAAACCAACTCCACATTTGGTCAAAACAATTCCAGTTCCTTTTAATTGAGGATTTGTTAATTCAAGCAAATGTGGCATATAGAGCAGACATGCAGCTCAAACAGCAAATTGCTTTTTTCTCTTTGTGCCCAACATAGAGAGAAGGGCAGAAAACCTCATACAGCTGTTAAGAAGAGAGGAAAAAAGAGAAGAAAACACGGAAGGGAGAAAAAAAAAAGAACTTTGTGCTCGGCTCTGTTCTGTAAGTTTAAACGTGATCCAACTCGTGTGATTTGAAAGCACATTTACAGGGATATAGTAGCAAAGTGTTCCGATGCAGGGTTGTACTACACTTCGACATATATGCAGGAAGGCGGCAGGTAATCCTAGAAGCCCCCTGAGCATTGCAGGTTCCTCTGCATGTGATAATGCCTGGCTAACAGAGAAGAGAAGGAGAGAGGCAGATAATGAAAGAAATATTGATAAGTGAAAGAATACATTAAAACAAGGTGGCGTTGGAGTGAGAGAATGAATGTATAAGAGTGAGGGAAAAAAAATGCAATGGCACTCTTTGGACAGACTGCTCACATTGCTCCGTGGGTTTTGTAGGTCTGAGTTTCAGAAACCGGGGAAACGGAATCCCTTCAACACCTTGGCTGTAAGGATGGACATCTCCCACCCGATTAGCTCTGGGCCCCCTGACTGGTGTCTAGAAAGACCCAAAGGGGATGAGGAATGACTGCAACCAAAAAGAGAGCGAAATGCTGACTAGCAGTAACCAACATATTCAAGTCAGGAACATGAGGTTTTAAGTGTGATTAAAGTTCTGCCTATCTGTTATAAATTGTTATGTTAAACAATTTATAATCTACCGACAGTCGATAGAAACTTTGGGGTAGAAATGTATGCGTATTTCTACTTGTAAGGGGATTGTAATTATTCGTTGTGGATTTATTAATGACTTAATGCTTGGGTAGTTGAGATAATGATGAGTTGTCATGTTGTCACGGTTCATTGCACATGGGTTAGACCAAATACACACTGAGCAATATTCAGTGGGTATCTGCACAATTTGAGGATTAGTTTAGCCTATATAAAGGGCCAAAAAAGGCCACCATTGTTAGTCCAGTGAACGGCATCATGCCACGTCTACCACGGGAATAACTACAGCTACAGTGATACAGCTAGGCGTATGGGCTGTTCCCAACCCACAATCACAAACCTGGTTAAACTCCACAACTCTACAGGCTCTGTTGATGATAGACCATGTTCAGGGCGGGAGAGAGTGGTACTCGGTATTGACTGTTATGACTTTGTGTTTGGCAGGTGCCATTTTCTTAAGTTTTTTGTTTAGAAATTATTCTTGAAACTTTAGATTTTTGTTTCTATATGCCAATATCCTAAAAAAAATCAGCCGTATAAAAAAAAAAAAAAAATCCAGTTTAGGGTTTCAAAATAAAAATTCTGTCAAAAAATATTGTCTCAAAGTTTTCATTGACTGAGTGTACATAGAATGCATGAGGAGAGCTTGATTTAGCCCCCACAAACAATTATCTGTCCCACACATGTGCATATGATTTAGGTTGTTGTGAGGAGATGTTTTCTTTGGCTAACATCACATTTTTAACGCAGCCACTACAGCCTTACATGTACATGTACGTATGTAATTTCAGATTAAGATGCACTGTGAAGCTGCAGGGTCGACGCTTTCATAAAAGAAGTAGCAACCTCATGATGATCTGGAAAGTAGCATGAACTAGAAAAGCACTCTGAGAGCGCAGACCTCCGCCAAGCACAACATTTCCTTCCATATTGTGACTTCTACCAAAGATATTACTAGTATTAGTCTTGCCTTCCATCCATCCATCTTCTACCGCTTATTCGAGGTCGGGTCGCGGGGGCAACAGCCTAAGCAGGGAAGCCCAAACTTCCCTCTCCCTGGCCACTTCGTCCAGCTCTTCCCGGGGGATCCCGGGGGGATCCCGACGTGTTCCCAGGCCAGCTGAGAGACATAGTCCCTCCAGCGTGTCCTGGGTCTTCCCCGGGGTCTCCTACCGATGGGACATCCCCCGGGAGGCATCCAGGAGGCATCCTAATTGAATGCCCAAGCCACCTCATCTGGCTCTTCTTAACACGGAGGAGCAGCGGCTCTACTCCTAGCTCCTCGCGGATGACTGAGCTTCTCACCCTATTTCCAAGGGAGAGCCCGGCCACCCTATGGAGGAAGCTCATTTCAGCCGCTTGTACCCGTGATCTTGCTCTTTCGGTCACTACCCAAAGCTCGTGAGCATAGGTGAGGGTGGGAACGAAGATCGACGGGTAAATCGAGAGCTTTGCCTTTCGGCTCAGCTCTCTCTTCACCACAACTGATCCGTGCAGAGTCCGCATTACTGTGGACGCCGCACCGATCCGCTTGTCGATCTCGTGCTCCATCCTTCCCTCACTCGTGAACAAGACCCCGAGGTACTTGAACTCCTCCACTTGGGGCAGGATCTCCTTCCCGATCTGAAACTATGTTCCAGCTTTTGACCTGTGTTGATAGACCAAGTAAAACCAGAGTTATGATCAAAAATGAATGTGATATTTTTCCTGAGTCTTGCTGTGTTACGTGTGCGTTTGATGCAGGATAAAACAGTAAACCCGAACGTGCCGAACCACCATTTCAACTTGGGTCGAAAGGGCGGATCTCAAACTATAAACCAGCTTTTGACCTGTGTTGATAGACAAAGTAAAACCAGAGTTATGATAAAAAAATAAACATAATATTTTTACCTACATTGTTGGTGTTTGCTCCTGGTTTCTGATGCTCGCTAATGAGCTAATGAAAGTGCTGGCACGAAATAAATAACCGAGCCGCTTGACGCCTTTTTTTATTTTTTTCAGAACTTTATTTGAAACTAGGCTGTGTAATTACAGACCCATTACAGGTATGACATGTTGAGCAAACAATTGTGGGAGACAGCGTGCGGAAAAGTGAGTGTTAGTGAGAATTAGATATATTCGTATTATTTTGCTAGTTGCAAGTGAACATTTAGTGTATAGTGTAGCTTTGTTTTGTTTTAGTTAGAAAAATTAGGCGCAGCAACGCCCGGCCACAGTTCTGAGCGCTGGAAAACAGAAGCGGACACCAACCCAGCCCCAGATATGAGCAGGTTCCTGCCACGGAGGACGCCAGGAGTTCAAATTGATACACTTTCTCCACATAGTCCAAAAGACCTTTTCCTTTTGTATTTTGCCGCTGACACAGGCGAACAATTTGCAGGAACACTAACAAAAGCGCTGCAAAACAAAAGGAATTGGGGAAAAAAATATAAATGGACTGACATTGAAGAGAAAGACTTGTATACATTTTTTTGGCCTCCTCTTATACACATCCATTCTGTCGCTGCCCAGTCTCCAGGACTACTGGAGACAGAATCATGTTTTGTCTGTGGCCCTCCCTTCAAAGGTGATGACGAGGGACAGGTTCCGGTCTATTCTTTGGAACATCCACCTCAGTGACCACCGAGGAGGATGTGGAAAACCACAGAAGGAAGGGGACACCAGGCTATGACAAACTTTTTAGAGTCAAGCCTCTTTATGATGACATTCTCACTGCCTGCCTGGCTTTTTGTCACCCGAGGCGGGAGCTGGCAGTAGATGAGAGGATGGTGGCGACAAAGGCAAGAACTGGCATGACACAATACATGAAGGACAAGCTGACAAAATGGGGGCTAAAACTTTTTGTTTTGGCTGAGTCCAGCAGTGGCTACACCCTGAGGTTCACTATTTACACAGGGAAGACAACACCTACAAGTGAACATGGGCTGTCCTACGATGTTGTCATGGACCTGATCCAG
>OOFC01042832.1:0-13903 GCA_900323345.1 Pseudochromis fuscus
GTGTGGGACGCCGCCTCTGAAGAAGACTGCAGGCTGACAGTGGAAACATGGGTTATTTAAAGCTAGCTCACCTGTTCTTCTCCATCTTACTTCATCACTACAACACACCAGTGACTGTGGTGCAGATCTGTCACTTACACCATCATCAGCCTGGACTCACTCTGCCATAGCTAAGTGACAACAACAATATATATCAAACAAAAAGACACAAAGAAGATATAATCCACTTCATCTGAAGGGGAGTCTCCAGTGTCAGCAGAGGGCTGTCATCAGTAGCAGAGGGAATGGTGTCTCTGTGTGGGTCTGATCTCTGAGCAGGAGGATGCACTAAAATACTCTGAAATTAGAAACATCTTGTATGTTTTCTGTGAAATGGAGAGTTAACACCTCCAGTTTATCACATGTCCAGCAACTACCTGACAGAAGTAGTGTGGATGGAGAGAAGAACAAATCTGAAATCTAAAAATCCAGTTTGGAAATTTGACGAGTGTGTAAATTACAACAGTGAAGCCATCACAAGATGTTTGAGGATCTCATTTATTCCACTGAAAGACTTGTTGTTACCATATTGATGTTCGTGTAATGTTAACTGTTTGGAGTGAGGGTGATTGAGTTTCTCCCCTGTGTTGGGGCTCGGACAGTGTTTCCCTCAGTGCTGACTCCCTGCACACATCAACACCATGAAGACAGTTTACACAGTTTACACCCCCCCGAGCTGCAGTGTGAGTGTGTGAGCAGAGTCAGTCCTGGTGTGTAGACTCAGTTTCTACTTTCTACAAGATGAAAATAAAGGTCTGAGGTGGAAAAAGCTTTGCTTTGAATGTAATGCAAAACGTTTGCAGTGTGTAATTATCGCTGCCAGCCTGGGTCTGAGTCCTTTGGGAGGAGTCTGCCAGGCTGTTACAGGAGGGCTGCACCAGTCTGTGGCTGTGGGAGAATCCACTTCAGGATTTGTCTGACTCCTGTCGTTGTATTCATCACACATCTCATCACAGTGAAACATGTTGGAACAAGTAAAAACTGTTTTTAGGACATTGTGAAGAGGAAGAAGTAGTTTCTTAAACCTTGCTGTAATTGAGTTTTGATCAATTAAAACTTTAGAAATACAGCAATTTTACCGTGTCAATCTCCATCTGTCATGGAAAATAATAAAATAAAATCGCCTTCTATCAACTATCAGTGCTTTAAATCCTTTCAGTATTTTGATTCAGCTCCAACAGGAAAGTACAGAGAGCAGGAGCTGAAGCTCAGGCCTCTGAAGAATGATGATGATGATTCTCCTCCCTGTAAAATCCTGGAGATGATTCAGAAAGCTTCGCTCCTCTGATGTTACTGAGGAGGAGGAAATGCCTCCAGATGAATGGCAGCCAGAACCTTTTCTTGAATATCCCAGAAAGGTTAGTCTTTGATAAAGGGGAGAGTGAGACAGACACAGACTAACAATAACCATTAGATAATCAGCCTGACCAGGGGCAAACTGTCAGGACCAGCTCAGAGACATCACAAAGACAAAAACTGGGAGGCAACACAGAATAACAGTTATTTACTTGAACTGAAGTGAATTGATAGGATCAATAAATACTGGGAGGTGTGTAAGTCAACCCATCAGCACTGTCAGCAAGTGTGTGTGAACCAAAGATGGTGTGTAAATGATCAATAAGAAAAATAAGGAGTCAAGGAGCTCGGAGCGTCCAGGCCAGAGCCGTCCTCTGTCTACACACACACACACACACACACACACCAGCCTCCCGCCCAACATCCAGCAACAGAGGGGTGTCACACCAGCAGCACTCCTGAACCCACACACATCAGTCTATTCAGGGGTACCGCAGAGGAGGGTCCATCAGGTTGTCAAACCTCGGATTCAGGAGGAGCAATGTGGTTTTTGTCCTGGGCGTGGAACTGTGGACCAGCTCTACACCCTTGTCAGGGTCCTTGTGGGTGCTTGTGAGTTTGCCCAACCAGTCCATGTGTTTTGTGGACTTGGAGAAGGCATTGGACCGTGTCCCTCGGGGAGTCCTGTGGGGTGTTCTCCAGGAGTATGAGGAACTGGGCGTCCTGATACAGGCCGTCCATTCCCTGTACGACTGGTGTCAGAGCTTGGTCTGCATCACCAGCAGTAAGTCAAATTAGTTTCCAGTGAGGGTTGGACTCCACCAGGGCTGCCCTTTTATTTTGAACTTTATTTTTTATTAAATGTAAGGAGACACAGTACAAGGTAGTCCTTGACAACTTAATATGAACCCAAATTCATTTAAAAGAATCAAAAAATACTGTGAAGTATGTAAGTCAGTCCATTTTTATCTGCATTTTATTTGACCAGGAGAAACTGACTGAGAGTAAGAATGGATTTTTCAAGAGTGTCCTGGCAGCAGCACAGTCCACAGGTTTCAGACAGATGGAGAACAGCCACACATACGGACAAAAGACATCATACAAGAGGTCATCATAGGATCAAAGAGAAACCAGTCAGGCAGAGGTCTCCACCCAGAGGTGTCTGGGTCCAGGTCTTTCACAGCAGTGGGATCAGATCACTGCAGTGGTGAATGTGTCTGCTGTATTCTGTGACATTGTCATTATTCTCCTGTTATGCTAATACCCACAGGACACTGACACCTCTGCTGGGAGTGTTACTTGGATGTGATTTTGTAAGCCTGTTATCACCAATATGAGTTTGGATTGTGTGTGAAAGGCCTGATAATCAGCCCTGAGGGATCATCTTCAGAATCACTGAATAAGGTGGACCTCATACATGATTAAATCACACTGATAACCAGTGTAACACTGATGTTGGTTTGTATCTCATTTACATACTGCATATATATTACAGCTGCAAGACTGTACATGTTACAGTGGCTGCAGCTTATGACTTACTGCAGTAGAAGTCATTGATGTCCAGGTGAGGAGAGGACAGCAGCAGCACCAAGCTCTGTCACATGTAACAGCAGCTCGCTGTTGTTTCCACACGGGGAGATGAAGGTTTTCAAAATGCTGCTCAGAGAGGACACATCTGAGGAGCTGTGGTCACAGCTGAGTGAGGGCTGACAGACGAAGCTGTCTGCCTGCTCACCTCCAGTGAGGCTGCTGTGAGTGTGTGAGGACGACTCCCTGCTGCTGTAAACTCCTTCAAATGAATATGAACTAAGTTTCCTGGTGGGGTCAGTAAGGTGTGTTAGAGGTCAAACTGAGTTTTGAAGCTCCCTCTGCTGGATCACCAGCAAAACTACTTCAAAAGGTCTGATGTGCTTATACTGAGACTGCAGCTACATTTGGAGCAGGTCACCTCCAGTGTGACGCTGCTCACACAGTAACTGCATTTCAAATACAAAGTGACAGTCCTACCGTGTGCCCACTGAACAACACCAACAACAGGTCATTGTGCACTAGCTAGTTCACATGATTTACTGTTTGCACCAAGGGGCTGAGAGTAAAGTCATTTCAGTGCTGCAGAGCATTGACAGTAAAGCTGACTCTGATGCAGACACTCATTCAGCAGAGCAGAGGTTTAACCAGCTGAGAGTAGTAGCAGTACACAGCAACACTGACAGAGGAAGAAGTGACGTCTGTGTCAAGATCTGACCCTCTGCAGACTTCACATCGACACACAAACCTCCCAACATGAGACCTGCTAAGTAAAGTGAACACAGGTCTGATATGAAACACAGACAGGACTGTCTTTAAAACAGCATGATAAGAAAACTTGGTTTCAAATAAAACTTGATTTTGTGAAATGTAAAGGCTGTGATGTGTGAAGCACCACATGCTGTAAGTAGAAGTGTGGGACTCTCAAAGGTTTTTACAGTTTGAATTGAAGTTTTGAGGGAAATGAAAACACTGAATGACATGAATGGTTTGAAGTAAAGCCAAAGATTTTCTTGGAGACTGTGTGCAGTGAGTTTTCTTCTGGTTTGTGTGGGGTCACCGCCTCCATCCACTCAAAGTGCAGCTACATGTGTTGTGGTCATCGTGGCCACTTCCTTTCAGCCTTAGTGGATCTCTTGACCTTCTGTAGTCCAGGACCTGAGGGTCTGATTCTGTTGCATCACAAACAGCCTCAAAGTGACAAAGAAGACATGAAGGGAGGATGCTGAGCTTCCCCTCTGCTCTGTGTCTGGAGGACCAGCATGGAGAGCTGCTTGTTAAGTTTGACAGGTAGTCCACAGCAACACATGTGTACAGTAATTACTCTGTGTATTGTCAGCCCTGGAGACTGCTCGGCCACTGCTCCTCCACCACTAAAGTCTGGTTATTCAGACTAAATTGAACCACTTCCTCGGACATGGAGTGCCATTTGGCCTGGACTGCAGCGGTTCCTCTGACACCTCCAACATCTGGCTGCATTTTAGAGATGGCTCGTCTCTCAGAGAGAAGAAAGTCTGGGTTGCATTTTGAAATGAAACTGCTGCTGCACTGTGCTGACAGCACAGAGAGGGTGAGAATAAAAAGTGAGTGAGCTGGTCTGATTCAGTGCCACTGAGAGTTCAACAGAGTACCAGTGCTTCATGAGGTCGACTCCAAGGGAACTGTGCAAAGCAGATGGTCGTTGGAAAACATTTTGAGAAATGGTGAGGATGGAGAGCAGAGAGACAGTAAGAGATGTGACACTGGCATGAGAAAAACTATGAAAACCAAGAAGGAACTTTTGGAAAATATATAAATGTCTTTTTGTTACTGTCTTTATCAGAAAATGTCAAAAAAGATGTGAAGTGTATCCACAAATGTCTCTCCTTCACCTGCCTCACAGTGGTAACAAACTGCCCTGAGTTTTGGCAGCGCAGAGCAACAACAGTGAAATAAAATGCTCCACTAACTTTATCATCCAGCAGTTTCCACAACACATGTGCTTTAGGAGATGTGAGTATCCATGTTGGAAATGACAATCGGCAGCTGTTGTATGGAAAACAGCTCCTCGGTCAGTTTCCTCCGTATCTCTCCCACATCACTCACTTCTGTGCAGGTCCCAGACTGTCGTGTTTAACAAACTGTAAAATGGGAAGCACAGGAGCAGCAGGATGTTTCCAGCAGTGGCTTCAGGGCTGTGCTGGATACATCCTCTGGGCAACCTGCTGGGAGGAACATTCTGGAAATACTTTGGTTTTTTCAAGCCTTTAATGGATTGATTTTCCTATGAAGGTGGAACAGTGAGTGTGAGCCACATCAGAGGCAGCACAGCAGGGGAAGAGCTGAACAGACCTGTGACTGCCCCCTTTCATTTACCAGATACAGAGCATCCACAGCACCAGCAGGGACAGTTCCAGTCAATCTATGCAGCATTCAGCCATCAGCTCTTACACAGTAACACTTGGTGAAGTCAGTCCTCTCCCAAGTCTCCTGAAGCAGCATTGAAGTTGTTTCTGACCTATTTCGACTGCTTCCTCAGCAGCATTCAGTGTGTATTGTAACATTAACAACACAGTGTCTGGCAGCATAACAAAGTCGACCATATGTGGTGAGAAGAACAACAGAATCATCTGTGCTCAGCAACCACAGCCCTGCATCATTCAGCACATTCACAGCAGAATCACAGCTCAACCCTCAAATTCACCACCACTGTCAACTGAAAAGGTTTCATCAGGAAAACAACAGTTCACTTTTACATTCCTGTTCAAGACGACCTCTGCAACACTTACATGAAACTACAAACTGGTATCTAACCTCTGCCATGCTGTAGTCCTCCTGCAGGGCAGAGCAGACATGATGGCTCTGAGGAAAAGCAAGTGTCTGAGTGATGACAAGGACTTTCTGAAAATCCTTTGGTTTGCTGCAGCAGTGCTGCTGTTTGCTGTTGGGTTGTATCGACCGTGTAAATGCTTCATGGTCCTGGTTGCCAGAAGAAACAAAAGTGAGGCAATAAGCCATGAAATGACCCATGTCAGAGGAGAAGACAGTGCTGCTTTCATTCAGGTTCCAGGGTGGCTCACTAATACAACACAGGTTACATCTGGGATATGGAGAGGTCCCTTCATCAGGATATTGAACTCATGCTGCTGTTTGCATCTGGTTGTGGATCACAGTGTAGCAACGCCCAGAAGCTAAGTGTAATCAGCTCAGGGCACAAAGTGTCACACCCCCTTACAGTGCTCTAATATTAGCAGGTAGCTGAACAACAGCAGTAGCTGTCTCTGTTGATCCAGTGTGTTTGCTCCACAGCCTTGATCTCTGCCGGTCATTGTATCTGGTTAAATAAAGTTAAATAAAAAACTAAATAAAGCAGGCCTCCCAGCAGAGCACACGCTGATCCTGACTCATTTTTTCATCTTGAAAATGTCCCTGATTGTTTGTGTTAGAGCACCTCTGTCCTGCTCCATCACCTGAGCATGGACATGTGGCCGGCTTCCCTCCTCACTCTCTGGACCATCAGAAATGTTTCCACTCACCACAGGAGCCGTCTGTCATTGTAATTAATAAATAAATAAGCACTGCAGTGGTGAGATCTCCCTACATGGCCTCTCTGCTCAACAGTTACAGTGATTTGTGTCGGGAGGTTTCACACTTTGACACCGTCTCCTTGGTTGTTTGTCAGGACTTCCTGGAGGGAGACGGTGCTGGTGGAGCATATGTGGTGGAGACAGACGGTGTTGACAGTGACACACTTCCCAGGATGCTCTCCTGTGGCGGGTGACAGACCTGCAGTCAGCTGGAGGGTGAATAATGCTCACTGCTGTCAGACTGGGTGACTGACACAAGCCAAGACAAGCACCACAACCAAGAGGCTGTGGAAGAACATTTTGTTCACTTTATGTTTCTCCAGCGAGGTTCTGGGGTTTGATTAGCAGGTCAGACAGCATCTAGGAGTCACTGACAGGAATACATCTGATTGAAACGTGAAACATTTTTAGACTTTGACAGAGTCAGCAGGATATAACACAGTGTCTGCTGCAGATTTCCTTCCTATTGGGTGCATCTCTCGGCTTTTATCAGAGGATGGAGTTGGCTAGGTTGGCATAAAGAAATGTAGACTTGATCTCCACTACCTCTTTGGGCTAAAAGTATAATCAACAGAACAAACTATGTCTGTTCATAAAATCTGCAACATGCTGCTGACAGCTCCAGAAAATTAGGATTTGCTCATTTTTTGTTGCTAAGTTATTATTTGCAAAGTGAAGTTTGTTTTGGTTTTGATGTGTAAGTTTGATGTAACCACGGTTTAACACTGTTGCTACACCACTCTATTTTATTATTGTATTGCAGACTTTTTCTTTAATCTTCTTTTTGTTAAGATGTATTTTGAGCCACAACTGATCCTGTTTGACTGTGAATTGTTGGGGATGATGTTCACATGATGGCTCCACCTGCACATGTTTTCATTAGTGAATAATCTGTCTATTATTTTCTTGCTTAATTGTTGTGCCCATAAAATATCAAACTGGTGAAAGACCCACCCCAGTGTGACGAGACGTCTTTAGATGTCTCTTTTTACTCTGTTCAATACTCAGTATTCCCTTCATGATGAGTGTCAAACACTTTGTTAGATTGAAGAAATGGACATTGTGATACATTATATTTATGCTCAGAAATGACTAAAACTGAATTGGTATTAAAATAGCTGCCCTTTAATTTGCCATCAATAAATTCATCAATAATCACTATGTAGCTTTTTGACTTGTATTGTTTGAGGTTATTAAGTCTAAAGCCCAATCAGTCTTTTCACTATAACTGTCATAAATGTCTGTGTGGCTGACACCAGCCCTGCTGGGAGGGACACTAGGGACTGGGTGCAAATCTGATGTTTCCCAAAAAGTTAAAACCTAAGACTCATGTAGCTGTCACAGGAGTAAAGTGTGATGTATCTGTTCTGCAGCTGAACTCTAGGCTGAGCAATAGATGTGTCATCATTGTAGGCGAGGCTGACAGCACATCAGGAAGTCACAGCTCCACTGGCTCTGTGGTGCTTTTGGCCTTAAAATGTAAAATTAACATTTTCTTTGTTAATGTCATCAGTGCAACACAAAACAATCATCTGTCAATGAGATGATGTGAAGTGTTGTTCAGTTAATACACTGTCTGAATATAATCTGTACATGTGGAGTATTACTGTGAACATCACAACACAGCAGGTCTCTGTCCCTGGTCCCAGCGGGCTTTAAGTTAACACAAGTATTCTGCACATGCTAACGATGTCAGTGTGTACAACTGACACAGAGGGGATCAGCTGCTCTTTGCAGTGCAGAGTACTACCCACTGTAGACTGAATGCAGCACAGCTATGATCTGAGCTGAGGATACATCCAAATGTTTGTCAGTCCAAGTACACAACAGTTACTAACACTGCTGACATTTCCAGGTTATGTTTTAAAAGATCAGGCGATCAATTAGACAGTGATAGCAGTTTGTAAAGCAGGTCCCCTTCCTAGCAGCTAAACTGTGATGCTGGAGCCGCCCTTGTGTTTCTTTGTTTGAATGATTTGTCAGGACAGACACAGAATATCAGAATCTCTTGTCATAGTTTTAAAACTGCAGCATTCAGAAAAGCCTTTGATTCTTCAAGAGCAGAAACAGCTGCAGTATTGACTGTGTATAAAAGATGGACACTGGGCCTCAAAAGTGAAGCCAATGCAAAAAAAGTGCAATACTACTGATGGCCACTAGGTGCTGCTCCAACTGACTTCAATACAAAAATCCTCATCTTCAGTCCTGAAATATTCAGTCAATGTTTCCACAAGTCATCCTGATGTCATCAGATAAAGTCAACTCTTCTTCTCAGAGATCTGGGGGAGGAGTTAGGGGCGGGGCTAGTCTGATTGACAGGTGGTCCATCTGAAAATCATTCATCATTAAGGAGATGTTATATTAGGCTGAGAGAAGGGGAGGAGTTAGGGGTGGGGTCAGTGTGATTGACAGCTCTGGTCTCCAATGATGTGCAGGTGGTTTAGAGGCTCATTCACCAGTGAACTCCAGTCTCATCCTCATTGGACAGTGTCCTTGGGTACAAGGGTTAGACCCGCCCCCTCACTCCTCCCTTCATATCCAAATATGGTCACTGGCTCCAAAACACTACCTGACAATGTTCAACAACCATAAGTCCATAAACCAGTGTGTGATGTCACAACAATTAATTCAGTGTCCTCTTTACTAAGTTGAATGTTGTCTCCAGTAGTCAGGAGCTCAGGGCCTCCACCTGCTGCCACATCAGGGCTCTGCTCCTGTCCTGCAGTCAGCTGCTGCAGCCTCAGATGAGGAGGCAGGATTCAGACTAACAGGACACCTCATTAGCCCTCTCCTCCAGGTGTCACCTGTGTCACCTGTGTTTAAGCACAGAGACACAAGGACACAAAGAGGAAGAGAAAGCGAACAAGAAAAACAGAAGGAGAAAACCACAAGGAGAAGAGCAGTAAACAAAGCTTCAAAGCCAGAAGCTGCAGTGGCTGCAGTGGCTGCTGGGTTACACAGGTCCATCTGATGTCCTGTTCCTGAGGCACCCTCACACCTAAGAGATGTGGAGAAGTTGTCCTTATTTTGTTGCTGTTTTTGTTTCGGCTCCAACAGGCCACTTCCAATAAGTTAACTACAGCCTGTAAACAAACACTCATCTACCCCTGAGGTAAACAATGTGTGTGTCCATGTGAAGGACACATGCTGCAGCCCTCTTATTACTGGGCCATAACTTCATGTGATTTGTTTTCAGGTGTAACAGTGAAGGACACATGACTCCCTGACTGTACAGTGTTTCACTGGATCAGTGATGAGCAGCAGCTGCAACTGTCAACATCTGTCTCCACATGAAAGTGTATTTGTGCTGATGATTTCAGATCACTCTGTCACTGCCAACAGTTCACATCAGAGTTCTTCAAACACTTTCTGTCCTTGGACATTTTAACATGGAGGTCTATTGTCACATCAGCTGTTACATACCTGAACCTGAGGACTCTGTCCAATGTGCATTTTCAGATGGACCACCTGTCAATCACACTAACCCCGCCCCTAACTCCTCCCACCAGATCTCTGAGAAGAAGAGTTGACTTTATCTAATGACATCAGAGTGACTGTGGGAAACTGTACTGACTGAATATTTCAGGATTGAAGATGAGGATGTTTGAATTTAAGTCAGTTGGAGAGTTTTCTGGAGCCAGCATCTAGTGGTCATTGGTGGTTTTGCACCTTTTTTGCACTTCTTCATTTTTGAGCCCTGGTGGCTATCTTCATAGATATACAGTCTATGGGGATTGGCTTTCTGTTGGAGCCTCAAGTGGCCATTTGAGGAACTGCATTCTTGTTGAACCTTCTAGCCCCGGAGGTTGATGCTTGGTGTAAAGCATCAAAGGTTCAGAAACCAACTCTCAACATTCACTGCAGCAGCTCCTGTCACCCTCCTTTTCAACAGATGTGTTTGGGGTTTTTTTGGTTCCAAAATGAAACATAATTTATAAATTTTGGGTGGTGCTTCAGTCCTAATAGATGACAATGATGATGATTATTAATAATAATAATATTGATATTAATACATTTTATTTTATTGCACAGAGCTAAAACCAACACAGGGAAAAACAACAATGTATAAAATTCAGCAATGATACTTTGTGAATCAAATATTTTCAGGCCTGTGTTCAGAAAGTCCAGTCTGTGAGTTGCTGCACTAACGAGTAGAGAGATTAACACACTTTCATGTGTTGATGTCACAAGTATGTGTCTAACAGATCTTATCCAGCAAATGGTAACGTCCCTGAAGCTGATTCTTTGGTTTCCTGACAGCTGTAGACAAACACATGAAGGGACTGAATTTATCAGTGACATGTAAGACAAACATTTATCGTCTCTACTCGCTCTGCTTCCCACCACTCATCTATCTGCTGTGTGTGGATGTTTCTACGGATGCTTATTTAGCTGTAGACGCAGGAAAACTTCAAATACATGGAGACACAAAGACACAGATGACTGAGTGGTGCTGATGGTAATGACAGTTGTTCTGGCATCTCACAGACTGCTGCATCTTTTAATAATCAAACTGGTGGAAAAACATTTAGCTGATCTAGTGACACATTAGTACAATGAAATATCCACAAGTGTCTCCAGAAAGAACTTATGAGCTTTTTCAAGAGAAGAAAATCAGGATGAAGTAACTTTACATGCAGACTTCTTACAAACCCAGACAAGAAGCATGAACTTTATCAAGGAAGATATGACATTTTGACTTCTTTTATTGGTTGTATAACTTTCCTCAATAGCAAAAACTGAATATTTCAGAGTTTAAAAACTCCAAATGGTCATTCTTGATGGGAAAAACTCCAACCAGTGAAGCAGACATGGTGGTCAGCCTCTGCACTAAACCTTCATCTGGTATCTGGTGAAGGTTTCACTGACTGTGGTACACCTTCACACTGGTCCCTGGACTGCAGACAGATGTTCATCCTCACTCTATATAATCCAGGGCTGACACACACACACACACACACACACACACACACACACACACACACCTCACTGTCTCTGTTTCAGTTCATTCAATCACATGTAACCTGTGTCTGAGGCTCGTTGAGAATAATCCTCTGTCCCCACGCTGTGCTCATTCAACCTTCCTCATTCAACCTTCCATGTCCTTTGCATTTCTCCATACTTCAAGTCAATGAATAAATTTGGGACTTAATTACATTTAAAAAGGCCACCGAGGTGCAGGAAGCGTGTGTGTTCAGACTGTTAAAACAAGTCAGTCATGCTCAAGTTCATTGAATGTTGCAGCCAACTTTCATGTCAGTAATGTCAGCGCTGAGACTCCTGTGGTGAATACCTAATGTATTCTGGGTCATGAGGTTTTAGACTGTTCATATTTTAACTCCCAAGGTTGTCAGTCAATGCATCAGATGATTTTGCAGGGTCTCCCCTAATTGATGCAAATAGCACAGGCTCTTCAAAAGATTACAGTGTAAAGACAAATGCATTGGTTATGTTGAAGGTTCTCTGGCCTAGATACACAAAAACATTGGCAAGTGTGAGTTGCTGCATAAGCCCCTCATCCATGAGAAGCATCCAGCTGCACTGTGCTGCTTCATACATTTTTCAGTGGACATGAATTGAAAGAAAATTCTTCTTGAATTCAAGCTTGTCAGAGTTGAAAGTTTCTGACTTTGTGGGGGGTACAAAAGATAAGAAATAGTAAGTTATGGAAAGTTGTGTGTTAGGCACAGTTTCATGTTGCAAACTTTTCCTGAGGCTTAGTGAGGACACATTCTTCACCACCTGAAATTCATTTCATCATCAGGTAGATGATGATGACGATGAGGCTGTAAAAACATGAAAGTTTGACTGATCGCTCTGGTCTCCAATAAGAGCAGTGCTACAGTTGAGTCTCATACACATTAGACAGTATCCTTGGGATCAAGGGTCAGACCCGCCTCCTCACTCCTCCCTGCACATCCAAATATGGTCACTTCTGACTCCAAACACCCAACATGGCCACGTTTAAATACCAAAGTCTTGGCTTCAAAATGTGAGTCTACAAACCAAAGCACGATGTTAGCTTCATTCATTATTTTATGTACAGATATATAAATATATCCACTACCGTTCAAAAGTTTGGGGTCACCCTACAAAAAACAACTTAACCAATTTTACCAAAAACATCTGTCACAAATTATATGTAAACTACAACTGAACACAAACAGCAACCACAACATCAAGTTCTACTGAGTAAATGTCTCTGAAGCAGCAAACATCCTCCAACCATATCTCTGCCTCTGCTGTGTCTGACAGTGGGAGAGACACAAGTGTTTCCTGTCAAGTCTGAAACAGATGTAATCAGAGTAAAGCCTGTAGAACAAGCTGCTAGATCCTCAGTCTGTACATGGTCATTGTTGTCACTGGAAACCATTGGTGTCCAGAGGGCAACCTTACCAGCTGTAAGGTGAATTGCTGAGTCTAAACTGATTGTATGTCTGGATCTGTGTCTGTCTCTTGTGCTGGTGCAGCAATAAACCACCGACACGTTCAGGGTGTACCCCACCTCTCACCCATTGCTAGCTGGGATAGACTCCAACCCCCCTGTGACTTGGATATGCTAAGCAGGGATGGATGGATGGATGGATGGATGGATGGATGATGGATGATGATGGATGATGGATGGATGAATGGATGATGGATGATGATGAATGATGAATGATGGATGGATGGATGGATGGATGGATGATGGATGGATGATGGATGATGATGGATGATGATGATGATGGATGATGGATGATGGATGATGGATGATGATGGATGATGGATGATGGATGATGGATGATGGATGGATGATGATGATGGAGGGGTGGATGAGGGATGGATGATGATGATGGATGATGGTTGGATGATGGATGATGAATGGATGATGATGGATGATGGATGATGGATGATGGATGATGATGGATGATGGATGATGATGATGGATGATGGATGGATGATGGATGATGGATGATGGAGATGATGGATGATGGATGATGATGGATGGATGGATGATGGATGATGGATGATGATGGAGGATGATGGATGGATGATGGAGGATGATGGATGATGGATGATGATGATGATGATGGATGGATGATGGATGATGATGGATGGATGGATGGATGGATGGATGGATGATGGATGATGGATGATGAATGATGGATAATGGATAATGGATGGATGATGGATGGATGATGGATGATGGATGATGGTTGGATGGATGGATGGAGGGAGAATGGATGGATGATGGATGGAGGGAGGAAGGATGATGGATGATGGATGGATGGATGGATGGATGGATGGATGATGGATGATGGATGATGATGGATGGATGGATGGATGGATGGATGGATGGATGGATGATGGATGATGGATGATGGATGATGAATGATGGATAATGGATAATGGATGGATGATGGATGGATGATGGATGATGGATAATGGATAGATAATGGATGGATGATGGATGGATGATGGATGATGGATGGATG